>CAUYLG010030484.1:0-44441 GCA_963573385.1 Cacajao melanocephalus
GATGGCCAACAAACATATGAAAATATGTTCAACATCACTAATGATCAGGGAAATGCCAATCAAAACCACAATGCAATACCACCTTACTCCTGCAAGAATGGCCATAATAAAAAAATCAAGAAACAGTAGATGTTGGCATGGATAAAGTGAACAGGTAACACTTCTACACTGCTGGTGGGAATGTAAACTAGTACAACCACTAAGGAAAACAGTATGGAGATGCCTTAAATAACTAAAAGTAGAACTGCTATTTGATCCAGCCATCCCACTACTGGCTATCTACCCAGCGATAAGGAAGACATTATACTAAAAAAATACTTGCATGTTTACAGCAGCACAGTTTACTATTGCAAAATTGTGGAACCAACCCAAATGCTCATATAGATCATGCATGAGACTCAAAATATAGATGCATCTTTATACTTCTTTCTATAAAACCAAGGCAATTATGCCTCAAACTTGAATGAAAATTCAAAATATAATTTCAAGATTTTTTCACATGTAATTTATATTACAGTTAGCAGCAATATGGTGTTGGCACAATGATAATAAGTGTGTCAATGAAAGAGATAAGTTAAATAATAAGCACCCATAATCAATTGATTTTGAGAAAAATGTCAAGGTAATTCAAGGGGCAAACTATAGGTTTTTCAATAAATAGCATTGGAACACCCTGATAGCCATATAGGACAAAATAAGTACTGACCCTTATCTGCTATCATGCACAAGAATCTTTGGAGCTGAGTTTCTCTAATATAGTTCATAGCACTAAGTGCTGCTTAAATTTACTCATTTAAAAATTATTTATTAAGCAACTACTAGGATACTCTTCTATGCTATGGGAACCAATAGTAAGCAAAATAGTCAAGTTCTAATCTTCATGGGGACCAAAAATATGGATGGATTTGAGATGTATTTTGGGAGACAAATTAGGGATATATTGAATGATTTGATGCAAGGGATGAGGAAAGGAAAAATAAGGAACAAATGAGATTAGGAAAATGATGAGGAAAAGGTGTTGGAGGGAAGTGTATCAAGAATTTAGACTGAAATGTCTGGAGGAATTATGTCAGACATTTTAAGTAGACAATTGTCCATTAATCAGAATCTTAGAAAAGGCATCTGAGGGAAAATAACATTAGGAATTATGAAAATATAAGGTCATACATTATAAAATGACAGGGATATGTTCTGAGAAATGCATCACTAGGCGAGTTTCTCATTGTGGGAACATTATTGAGTATACTTACATAATCCTAGATAGTATAGGCTACCGCACACCTAGGCTACATGTCTGTTGCTTCTAGGCTACAAGCCTGTACAACAGGTTACTGTTCTGAATACTGCAGGCAAGTATAACACAATGGTAAGTGTTTGTGTATCTAAACATAAAACGGTACAGTAAACAATGATATTAGAATGTTACAGGACCACCATTGTATATAGGGTCCATCATTGGCTGAAACATTGTTATATGCCATGTGACTGTATATTGTTTTTAAAATCACATGACTGATGATATTAGAATACAGAGAACAGCACGGGGTAAAGACTGAGCCTTGAGGAGCTGTGACATATACAGATCAAGTAAAATGAAAACCAGCAACAGAAACCATGAAGGAACAGCCACAAAGAGAAACTGTAAGCTATTATACTGGGTGCACATCAGAGAAGCAAGAAGGCAGAATATGGCAAGAAAAAGAGAGCCATCCGCAGTATTGAATTCTACTTTGTGTCATGCACTAACACAATATAGAGAGCAAGATGATTTTTTAGTGTTCCCTGCACTTTCCAGATGTTTATTCTTGTCACCAAGTGAAATTAGGAAGACATTGTCAGTGTCTTACGTCATCTTGTACAAATCTTGTTTTATACAGGTAAAACGTTATTTTTCTCCATGGCCTCTCAACCATTTCAAGCAAGCCAGGGGTTTTGTGATTGGTTGTTTCTGTCATTTAGCCAACTTATAAAGACGAATCAACTTGAGGTCAGTGGCTCTGCCTGCATTTTCTAAGGGCCTAATGCTGTCAAAGACCTTCTGTTGGTTATTCTGGAGGTAGATGCAGAGCAATAGTGAAGGTGTGAAGTCAGAGGAAGGGAGGTGACTTTCTCTGAAACTAGAGAGGGAAGAAGGGAGACAGATCAACAAATTTCCCCCAGCATCTGGCCACCCTCTTCCCCATCCTTAATCCCACTGGTGAGGTGGTAACCCCTAAAAAAGAATACCTGTGTGACACACTTAGGGACGCTGCCAATCCCATTGAAGAGTTCTCTTTCCTATGAGTGGTTTTCAAGCAGATAATTTCAAGTCCTGTGGGGTTAGGTATCCTTCGATAGCATAACATGATTTCTCTGGTAGCCATTGCTATGGCTTTGAATAATACCCTGGGAACTTGGTGAAAACAACTATTGAGGAATAGAGTGTAGCGAATATGACAATATGAGAGTGAATTTTCTTTCAGCACAGAATCATCAGTTACAGATGAAGGATGAAAATCAGAAAGAAGTTGTGTTTTTTTTTAATAAGGAAATTATTATTTGGGGCATACTCCTGGGAATGTTAACTGAGATTCCTACTTAGTCATTTTTTAAATCCAAAGAAATGATGTGTGCAGGCTGTCTTGTATTTAGTGAAGGCCCAATAAATGTAAGATCTTTTTATGGTCCTAGACTAGACTGAATTTACTTATAGTGGAAGGAATTTCCTGCCAATATTTCTGACTTAAGGTGTATGAAAATGTCCTCATGTCTCAAAATATTTTGCTTACATCATGAGGTAGTTTGGGAAATAACTCTTTAAATACATAGGGATTTCTTAAGGCTTATTCTCGCAAATCTACCCCTTTAATTAAACTAAAATTTGTGACTAAAAGCCTCATATTTTCCTGAAATGTTATTTAGTCAAATACTTTGCCATCAATAATTTATTGAATTATTTCTTCTTTCGATGCAGTAGTAGAATGGAAGAAGGAGCAATTTCAGAGCAAAGTGCATTGAGTGTGGGCATCGATATAAGACTTTAGGTAGAAGAAGAAAAGCAAAGGCAACAGTAGAATAGCAAGTGTTCTTTGAGGAATGGAAGAAAAGAGAGAGAACGAAAATGTGACACTGAAAGGAAGATGTAATACCAAATCCAGACTAAAACAAGAATGCCAGTTTCTCCTAGTTTTGTTGATTACTGCCAAATCTAAGCCTTAATAATCCTGGGATTCTCTTCCACACCCCTAAGCTGCCTCTTATCTACACTAAAATGATCACGATAGGAGCTTGGGTAGAAAATATAAAACGAAATGATCTTTATTTAAAAAAAAAATTAAAGGCATGGCAATGTGTATTAGTTCATTTTCACACTGCTGATAAAGACATACTCATTTCACACTGCTGATAAAGACGTGACTGGGTAACTTATAAAGAAAAAGAGGTTTAATGGACTCAGTTCCACGTGGTTGGAGAGCCCTCACAATCATGGTGGAAAGCGAAAGGCATGTCTTACATCACAGCAGGCAAGAGAGGGATGAGAGGCAAGCCAAAAGGGCCTCCCCTTATAAAACCATCAGACCTTGGGAGACTTAGTCACTACCACGAGAACAGTATAAGTGAAACCGGCCCCATGATTCAATTATCCCCACTGGGTATCTCCCACAACACATGGGAATTATGGGAGCTACAGTTAAGATGAGATTGGGGTGGGGACACAACCAACCCATATTACAAGGACAGTAGAACATCTAATTAGGACAGGCAGCTGTGCTAAAGCCAAGAGACAGTTATCTGTTCTGCCTTTAACAGTGCCTTCTAATTCCTGGGCATGTGCCGGGTCATTTTATCCTCACATGTGCTTTGCCAGTTATAAATGACTACCTAGTGTTTATTTACTCTTCATTATGTTTCTGGATGGTGATCCTATACTCCATTCTGGGTCAAAATTATTGAAGCCTATTGTGAGAAGTTCATATCCTATGGCAGATCATTGCTTCAATATAAGAAATTAGAAATGACAGTCGTTTCTTATTGGTTCTTTCTTCTTATAAAAAGCACATGGAAATTTGACTAAAAAGGAAAAAAAAATACCAGAAGGATTGATATGAATTTCATCATGTCCTGTCAGTTTCTGAGATTATTTTTCAACTGCTTTCTCCTTCGTAAGTGTTGTACAAATAGCTTGAGTTTAAAAATTAATGAAAGTGAACAACAAAAGTAGACTGAATAAGGGTTCCTCAGATTAGACTCATTTTCCAAAAACAACCCCAAAACAACTATTGATCTGCTCAAAAACATTACACTTTTTTTTTGTTCAGAAGAGATTAAAGAAAAGACGTGTTGGAGATTTTCCTTTGACTAAGTATTCTTTAAGCTATAATTTTAGAAATAGTTTCCTGGAAGTCAGTCATGTGTGTGTGTGTGTGTGTGTGTGTGTGTGTGTGTGTGTATGTGTACATAAACATATATATATATATATATTCACAATATATTTTGCTTACATCATGAGATATTGCCCTGAGCCATATATACATAAATATATATAGCTATCTATATATATATAAACATATATATGATATAAACACATATATATATCTATCGGAAGCATATACATGTATACTAGTGATTGCTTCTGATAACGGGACAGTTAGGAACTAAAATGAAAAGGAGATGAATGGAAACATACATGAAGAAAAGGATGGAAAATAGTTCAATTTAGAAATTAAATCGTAAAGTCCATTGAGATCTATTGGGGTTTACAAATCCAGTGGTTCAGTGCAGTGTGCATTTCAGCCCTTAGAACTCATTTCCATGCTAGTGGTTAAGAGGGAGCTTTAAAATGCCAGATCAACAAAGCCCCATATTTTAGAAATGATATATTTTCTTATTGTTAACCTTGTTATTTTCTGTGCTCTGAAGTCCTTTACCTTCCTTTGAGAATAACTTTTTGGATTAAATCTTAATGGCTTTTCAGAGAAGATTGATGTGTAGAACATAAAATAAAATGAATTATCTAATGATTTTCCTCATTACTGCAGATGGATGGCTTGGTTCCTGAGTGCCTAGTTGGCTGAGACTAGCTTCCAAAGGAACTTGAGATGAAATACAAAATAAGTGAAATCATGTACTCTTTTAAAAGAAAGTTTGAAAGGGTCCTGCAAGTGTGTGTGTACACGTGTGCATATACCCATTCACATGTGCTTCCTAACCAATGAGTCCAACTATGTAAAAGCCTCAGGATTTTCTTTTCTTTTCTATCCTTTTCTTTTCTTTTCGACAGAGTCTCCCTCTATCACTCAGGCTGGAGTGCAGGGGTGCAATCTCAGCTCACTGCAACCTCCGCCTCCCAGGTTCAAGCAATTCTCCTGCCTCAGCCTCCCAAGTAGCTGGGATTATAGGCACGCATCACGATACTGGGCTAATTTTTGTATTTTTAGTAGAGGCGGGATTCCACCATGTTGACCAGCCTGGTCTTGAACTCCTGACCTCAAGTGATCTGCCTGCCTCGGCCTCCCAAAGAGCTGGGATTACAGACGTGAACCACCATGCCCAGCACTGGTGTTTTCTAATTGATGAAACAACAACTTAAGGAACAATTAGAGAAACACAGATCCGTAAAAATGTTTTCCTCCTAGCACACATCACTAACTAAGAGTCATTTTGTGCCCACTTCTTTGTTGTTTTTCTTTGTTTGCTGGACTAGAATTCAATGCCATGGGGAGTCCTTGTTCTGCTCCCTGCTGTGTCTCTAGTACCTGGAACCCTGCCAAGCACACAAGAGAGGAGCAGAAATTTACAAATAAATGAAAACATATTTTTATCAAAGCAAGTAAGAAAATCTGGAAGTTAGTATTGTCTTTATTTTATTGTTTCTACCTGACTGAAATTTTTGTTTTATCTAATCAACTTTAGTTTGTAGAGCAGTTTAGGTTTACAGCAAAATTTAGAGGAAGGATAAATATTGCCCATATACCACCTGACTCCACATATGAATAGCCTTCCCTGTTACCAATATCTCCGTAAGAGTGGTACATTTGTTAAAATTGATGAACCTATGCCGACACACCATTATCACCCAAAGACTCTAATTTGTATTGGAGTTTACTCCTGATGTTGTACATTTTATGGATTTTGGTAAATGTATAGTGACATATATCCACCACAGTAGCATCAGGCAGAGTAGTTTCACTGCCCTAAAAATCCTGTGAGATCTACTTGTTCATCCACTATCCACACCTTGATCCCTGGCAGCTAGTCATCTGTTTATTTTCTTTTATTGTTGTTGTTGTTTGTTTGTTTGGGAGGGAGTCTCACTCTGTTGCCCAGGCTGGAGTGCAGTGTTGTGATCTTGGTTCACTGCAACCTCTGCCTCCTGGATTCAAGCGATTCTCCCACTTCAGCCTCTTGAGTAGCTGGGATTACAGGCACCCGCCATCATGCCAGGCTAATTTTTTTGTATTTCTGTAGAGACAGGGTTTCACCATGCTGGCCAGGCTGGTCTTAAACTCCTGATCTCAGGTGATCTGCCTGCCTTAGCCTCCCAAAGTGCTGGGATTACAGATGTGAGCCACCACTCCTGGCCAATCTTTTAATTTTCTCTCTAGTTTTGCCTTTTCCAGAATGTTACATAGTTGAAATTATGCAATAATCTTTTAAGATTGACTTCTTTCAATTAACCATATGCACTTAAGGTTGATGGAATGTCCTTTCATGGCTTGATCGCATATTTATTTTTAGTGCTGAATAATGCTCCATTGTTTGGATACACCACATTTGTTGTTTATTCACCCACTAAAGAACATTTTGGTTGCCTGCGTGTTTTGGCAATGAGGAATCAAGCTTCTATTAATATTGTGTTGGATATTTTGTGGGCATAACTTTTTTATTTCTTTGGGTAAATCCTAAGGATCATGATTGAGAGAGCATATGGTAAGAGAATGTTTAGAGGGGGATTTTTACATTTTTTGTTAACACAGCAAAACCTACTCTATTCTGATGGATATAGCAATTTTCTTTAGTATGGTAATATTTTGGCCTATGAGCTTATGATCCTTAGGGGTATAGCTATTCTATCTGGTATTACATACTGGGGAAAGCCCATCTAAATAGAAGGAAAGGACTCCATTCCAGTGGAAAGAGCCAAAAACACCTCTGCCACACCGTTGTTAACTCCTTTAAACAACTACCCTGGTCAGGATTATGCCTTTAAACCCTCAACGTAAAGAAGTAATGGCTGGAGACAGTCCCACAGTTTCAGGTGGCAGGGACCAACTTAGTTTGTTTGGAGAGGAATGTAGGGAGCGAATGTCTATGGGTAGCTAGTTGACTTCTGTCTGTTCTCATCAAATCTTCATATTCCCAGGGCTTTTGTGAAGCTTTGCTATTCCACTGAGGGTTCCAGTATCAGTGATTTGGGTCATCCCAATTGCTTTGGTAAATGAATGGTGAGGAAACAATAAAATGTTCTATTAGAGGAAAGGAGGCATTTGTAAGCTATCTAAATCTTGGTCTTAATTGAACCATTTTAAAAACATTTTGAGGAAATCAGTTGCATGTCTCATACATAGACTTTACACAAGGATATATATCTTGTATGCTATACAAGGTAATATATGCAAAGTTATTATTATCTATATGTTGTCTTCTTGTTACTCACTATGAGACATCAAAAGGCCATGACTACTAAAAGGGACACTGTGGATAAAAAGGGGTATTTTGTGGAATTGTAACAATCATATTTTGCAGGAATCGATCTACCACAGTCTGTTATATTCTTAAATATTTTTGTTTGTTTTTTGTTTATAGATCCCCAGTAGTGTAAAACTTGTTGCTATGGGACTTTTCCTTAGTTCAGCTAAAGACAGGGTTCTTTCTCCCACGGTCATGAAACTTCAGGCTCATGGACCATTTGAATGGCGAATTAGACAGGGTTTCATTGGGTAAAAAGGAAGAAAACGGGGAAACAGGGACTCTCACTAGGCCAGAGTCCCTGATAGAGTGCTTCCTGAGTCCCTGTTAGAGTGCTTTCTGCCTGCCATTCAAATCCCAGGTTGCACAAAGGAAGAAAAGGAGCCAGGCTTCTCTTCCCTGCAAATGGTGCAAACTTCCTGAGGCTCCACCCCAGTGGGCAGGCTGGTTGGAGTTTCTCCAGAGACCCATTCCCACCTGGCTCTCTCATTGTCAGGGGGCATTTCTGAGAACAAACATAGTTTGAAATACATAATTTGTATTTGCTCCATCATGGTAGTCAACATCACACCAGAAACATGGCTTCTAGTGCTTTAAAAGTTTAATAAACAACAGTAAAATGAGTTCACAACCCAAAGAGACTTGAAATAAAACACTGTACCCATTCCCTACATAGTGTATTTTATATTGTACTGTGTTATATTATAGGACACAGTTACAGAGTGTGAATACACTAGTTCATTTTTCTTAGAATATTTACATGAGAAATTTCCTTAGTGCCGACAAAAGTTCGGTGTTAATTCATTGTTACATGTGGTAGATTGATTGCATTAATGGCCCCAATTCTTTACCCTCCCTATATTCCTTCCTTCTGTCATATATCTTTGTAGTACATTCCCAAATGGACTCTGCACCCAGGATGGAGCTAGCATTAGTCAATGAAACATTAACAAACATGATTGAAGTAGAGGCTTGAAGACAGTTTGCATGATTTGTCTTTCTTGCTCTTGCATAGCTGCCACCCGTTATTCAATAGATAACAGATAAGATAAGATCAATAGATAACAGATAACAGCTAAGTAAAGGATATTTAGCACAGTATCTGAGAATACCAAATGAGGATCATTTTCTCGAGGAAGAAATAGTAACTATTCAATGAGAAAACAACACATCACCTAGTGATTAAATTAGTGTCATTAATAAGGACCAATTAACATTATGTGTTTCTGGATATGATACCCAGGGAATACATAATGCATTATATTTACCATAAAGAGAAAACACAATTAAGGAGATATTTCATGTATGTTTTTAGCTGAGATTTGAGAAGTGCTGGAGGTGCAAGTCAAAGATGAGGGGAGTAATGTTTTTAAAAATTTGCCTTTGTTGAGCTATCGCAGCAGTTAGTATGTTCTTCTACTATAGCACGTAACTAGTATTTGACACTTGTTCCTCCATGAGAGTGTGTTCTCCATAAAGAACATTTTAGAATCTTCTCACTACCATCACCTCATCAATCACTGTCACCATCACCTCACTATCACTGCCTCCCACAGTACTTAGAACCTAGTCCCCTTAGTAAATGCTTATTAAGTAAGAAAATGAATGAATTAGTGTCAAGAGCAGTTATGTAATGGACTCAAGGTCACTTAATGGGTAAATGGTGATCTGTGCTAAACACTCTACTTCAGTGCCTCCTTCAACAAACTGATTTATGGTTCATCTTTTAAAGTATTATGACAGTAAATGATGGGTGAGGAAGTATGCATGGAGCAAATCTTTGTGAGGATTGATAGTGAATATCTGTCAGTGTATCTCTAGATGACTAGGAGAAGGTTTTGATGAACAGATACAGGACTTCAATGTAATTATTCCAGTCTGACTATGCACGCATACTAAGACTGTCCATTAGGAATATTCGATGTTATCAAGCAATTAATGGTTATTTGATGTCTTACCAGGATGTATTTGCTAACTTAGGACGAATGAGAAACAAAAGCTAACCAGTTGCATGGAAGTTTTATTTCTCATGGTAACTTAGGGAATTTTATACATGTTTCATTATTTATGAGTTTTATTAATATGCATGCATCCTCCAAGCATCTTTAGGTTAGTTTAATGGAATTCCTAGCACTAAAACTCTGAAAATATCATTTTCACAATAGTAAGGTATGAACTTACATGAAGAAGCCTGCTCATGTTACCCTGTATTTTGCATTATCTGTCATTTGTGAGTTATGAGTGCCATTCAGTTCTCTGCATCTGTAGTAATTGTGAAAGAATCAATGCTCTTTCAAGGGTTCAAAATAAAATTTTCCATTTTTTTACTGTCTTTACTGAACTAAAAGAGAATGGATTTTTAATAGAGCCATACTATCAACATTTAAATGGAACAAACTGGAAAACTGGCTTATGGTAGCATACCCAACTAGACATTGTTGTCCATCAGGGAACCCATTGTCATGTTTCTTTTTGTTCATATGTGTGTGTGTATGTACAATTTCTACCTTGAACCAGAATGCTGTGTTTGTCAAACATTGTACCTCTTAAAAAGAAAATATTTATAGAATAACCAAATGAACTAATTAACATTCTCCAGCTTATTGTGACTTAGAAATTAAAGATAAAATATTCAGTCCTCTCAGAAAAAAAAAAAAAAAACCCTTATTAGAGTCCGATTGTTTTCTCCTCAATAAATGAACAAATATAAATGTGTTGTTCTTTTTTTCTCATTAGGTAAAACATTTTTCTAGAATACTTTAAAAGTTGCACTAATTGCTTTGGGCTCTCAGCAATCCAAAAGGAAGCGAGAAATGGGTCTACCAAAGTCCTCACATTTAACATACTGCTTGGAGGAAAATGATTGGTACCATTTTAAACACAAAACACACTTTTCTGTTGCATAGTTTGTATTTCTCTGGGGTAGGATCTGCGTCTTATGCTTCTCCTTCTCCCCCGCCCGTAGCTTGCACTGTGCTTTCCTCAAAAAAGTTATTAAAGCAAAATCTCTTGACTGTTTGTCATGACTGCAGGAAAGGTTTTATTCTTCACTGTGGTCTGTATTACATAAGACATCTGGAGTTGATGATACTTATCTTCACACCCCCATAACTTCACAGCTAGGTTGAACCACATCATGAATTAATAAAGGATCCTGAGTCTCCTATAGCAAAATATATTAAAGGCTTTCTGCTTAGAATAATATTTATAAAGTTCCCACTTGAGTATGTGCAATAGACATAAAACAGAATTTACTGAGGCAATTCTTAGTTCTTGCGGAGAATATTTTAGCATAACATGCTTTAACTTACCAAAGGACAACAATAAAACCAAGATACTTCTGTAAATTGAGATTGAAAATGCCTTTTTGTTGCCGCTGTTAAAAATTCACTTTCCAACCTTTTTAAAAGAATGGCGTAGATCAACTTTAAGCTAGCTCTGTGAACTTCGCATCTTGTAGCTCCACTTGGGTTAATATTCCAGCAGTGGGAGTAGTAGACTCATAGGAAGGAAAAGCAGAAATAATTATTTAATTTCCACTAAACGGGTGACCTTAGAGCCTATGGCAGTCCCTGAGTGGCTGTGACATACAAGTGACATCCAAGTTGTGTAATGATCCAATGGGCTCTTCCTGTCCACTGCACAGACAAAACAAGCTCACCGAGATCACGCACTGCAGTGAAGAAAGCATAACTGATGCAAGCCCAAGCAATACCACGTGGGAGACACAGTTATTTACCTGAATCAATTTCTCATGGAAGGCTCAGGAGGTCAGGGATTTTCAAGGATATTTTGGTGGTCAAGGCTAGGGAATGGGGAATGTTGTTTGGTTGGGCATGAAATCTTAGCGAGAGGTGTGGAAAACAGTTCACATTGGCAGACTCAGCCTCTGGGTGGGAGCCACGGGACCCATTGAATCATGAATCCTTGGCTTGGGTAGAGTCAGCTGGTCATCAGAAATGCAAAAGGTCTGAAACGTCCTCTCAAAAGGCCAGTGTACATTCTGCAATCATAATCTTATCTACAGAAGTAACCGGGGAAGTTACACATCTTGTGACCTTCATAGCAATGGCTGATTATCATGTAACTCGACCTACATCCTAGCAGAATTCAGGCCCCTCTCCTAATACTAACCTTGTGGACTTTTATTAGTTATATAAAAGTGATTTAGTTTTGGGAAAGGCTATCATCATCCTTGCTTTAAGGTTAAACTATAAACTAAATTACTCCCAAAGTTAGCTTGATCCATGCCCAGGAATGACCATGGACAGTTTGGGAGTTAGAATTAAGATGGAGTCAACTATGTCAGATTTATCTCACTGTCATAATTTTGCAAAGGTGGTTACAGTTGAGGGAGATGGGAACCATCTCCTTCCTTCAAAGAGATTTACTGCCTACTGGTTCTAGATCCTTAAGTCTGCTCATGGAACAGTTTTGTTGTTGTAATTGCTGTTTTTATTAACACAAGTATAACTGGCTATGCCAAACTATGCTTGCCATTTAATAAAACTAATAAATGTCAATAAAATTGGCATTAAATAAATACCATTTTGTATTCAACACTATGTGTCTTAAGAAAGCTAGAGTTATTTCTTTTTTTTCTTTTTTTTTTGAGAAGGAGTCTTGCTCTGTCGCCCAGGTTGGAGTGCAGTGGCACAATCTCAGCTCATTGCAACCTCCCGAGTTCAAGAGACTCTTGTAATCTCAACCGAGTGGTTGGGATTACAGGTGCATGCCACCATGCCTGGCTGATTTTTGCATTTTTAGTAGAGATGGGGTTTCACCATGTTGGCCAGCCTGGTATCAAACTCCTGGCCTCAAGTGATTCACCTGCCTCAGCCCCCCAAAGTGCTGGGATTACAGACATAAGCCACCATGCCTGGCCTAGAGTTATTTCTAAGTAATAGAGACCAAGGCTATATTACAAGATGTTTCAGGGTATTGGGAAGAGTATACAACTTAGAAACAACTCTAGGAATAACTTAGAAACAACTCTAAGTTGCATACTCAATACCCTGAAACATCTTCTAATCATAGCTTTGGTTTCTATCACAGACTACATGAAGTATTTGGCTGTTGTGTTTAGATTTGACTTGTTTCTTCTTTCCTTGGCCACATTAAAAATAACTATCGGATATTTTACTTTCTTTTCCAAAACTAGGTTCTTAGTTCTTTTTAGTTTCTTGCCTAATTTCTGCTTTTAGAGTTTATCAATTTCTCATTTCTCTATATCACTGTATCCTTTTTCTTCTGTCTGAAATGCTTTCTCTCACTTTCTTTACTCTTCTCTTTTGCTAGACTCCTGCCTATTTAGTGAGATGTTCTACCACAGTTAGCAAGGATATTTGTCTCTTCCTCTCTCTTTCTTCACCGCAACGCCCAAGGAGAGACACTCTGTAAAAGATATGTTCGCTCTTTCCTCAAGATTCCCTAGGGCATTACAAATATCCTTAATCAAACTAACCATAATCTGCCTTTAACCACAGCCCTGTTTGTTCTTGTTCAATTTTTTTAACCTTCATATGGAAAGGTTATTGATTATAAATTCTCTTGAAAAATGTACTATGCTACACATACTTTCAAAATAGAAATTATTAACTTGAATTGTTCTTTCCAACTTGGATTTGGACACATTATATATAACCTATGAAGACTCTCAAAAGCATAAGCCTTAATGTAGTATTGTTTGAAGTATTATAGTTTGGAAAAGGATAGGCTCTGGACTCAGATACACTTTCAGTTTGAATTCTACTCTGTTTTTTTGATTGCTCTGTGATCTTTGGCAAGTTATTTAACCACTACAAACCTCATTTACTTCGTCTGTAGAATAATGGTAATAATATTATACTCAACAATGAGCTATCTTGAGGACTAAATGGGATAATACATGTAAAGTATTATGACTACCACTAGATGAAGTCATTAGTTACTAGATAGTTGGCATTCATTATCATTTGACTGATTAACACTTCAAATATAAATATTTATCAAAAATTCTACAAGGCAAATGATGTGTTTCTCACCTTTCTTATTTTAATCAATATGTATGCATTCACTTGGGTGTGGAGATTCACTCAGGGTGGTGGCAAAAATATTAAGAGAAAAGTAGTAGAGAAAGTTATAGAATGTAGTCTCAAAGCCTTTTAAAAGGCCTAAGGGTTTTTTTTTTTTCATAGTTTCAGTAGAAGTTTTGGCTGAAGGCAGCCTAAATCCCCCTTACATTTAGTCAATAGTAAAGCAAATAGCTAGGGTATGTGGGGGAGTTACCTAACTAACTTGTTTACTCGTGCGGTCTTAAAACTAACCTTTGAGGCAGATGGCACCCTCAGTGGGAGGTCGAGCAGGGATATTACCTTCTACTGGTGTTTGCTTTGGGCATCGGAACTTGTGCTTTAATCTCTTCACTCTAGTGAGGTTGACTTGAGCCTTTGTCAATTAAACTTTACTAAATAAATGCGAGTCTCCCTGGCTGGTGGGGGCCGATGGCTGCTATCTGTTTATAGCACTCTCCAGGGAGTCTGTAAGCAGCCACGGACCCTCAGCTGAACTGGCAAAACATAATATCTGTGTGTCAGTGTACTTTATTCATCTGTCATTGAGTCAGTATCTGTAGGACAGACCCCCATGGGTGGTGACTCCAACACTTGGGTAATAATACAGAGAGAAAAGCTAACTGCTAACTGTTACAGGTTTACACTGTGAAAGTGATAACTGAGAGGTAGGTAAACAAATTAGTACTAAGGAAAAAATGAGTCTGCAGGTTGAAATGTGCATTCTGTCCCCACTTTGATAAGTGTGGTGGAATTTTAGAATGTTGTCATGTACCTCACATATATCTACTTATTCAATCTGCACACACTATTCTAGGAACTGTAGTTACAAAAGTAAAACATCACATCTGCCCTTCAAGACTACACAAGTCCTGTGTAATTTTCTGCCTTCCAGTGTTCAAAGTCTTTACTTACATAAATTAGAACATTATAAGGAGGTAAGCATACAATAAAGAGGGATAGAATGAAGAGCTAGAACTAGCAAATTTAAATAAAAGTGAGTTTTTGCTAAGTTTATGTATCACATACATTTTAGTGAGATAGGGCTGAGGAGGGAGAAACTAAATTGTTTCTGAAACAAGAGCATTTGTAAGAGTATCTGAATGGAAACCACAGATGAAATTACCCAGAAAGACACAAAGCAACTTGTGTCTATTTGCAGCTAGAAACAATGGTGTTCACAATTTTATCTCTGTGAACATTTGCTGAATTACAAAATAAGACAGCTGTAGTGCACTGGCCTGTAAGACAATGGATATAGAGAAGGCAGGCAGGGTTAGAAACAATCAATGCAATTAAAGGGAGGTCAAAAATTTGTGTCAAAAAAAAGGGAACAATAAGAATTTGCCTAAAAATAGTGAGAACCTCCATTGGTAGTCATGTCCACTATATAATGCAACAGATTATATCCTATAATCGAAGTCAAAGGAGAATTCATAACTTGGAATGACTTGAGTAACAGCAGATAGAAGCATCTGAGAAAATATGAAAGGAATGGAAATATAAATAGCATAGGAACCAGAGATGTATTGGATTACTGCTTTAAGGGACTATGATAGATTCTTGTCTATTTAACATCTGCTCCCAAATCATACTGAGTTCACTCCAGTACTTTACTCATCCTGACTTCAATAGTGCTTCTCAGTGTTATTTCTTTTTGTATTGCCTGGTTCTGTACATTTCTATGAAAAGTTAATAGGTTATCCTTTAGCTCAAAAAATATATATATTTGAATTGGAGTGTTCAACTGGTTTAAAACCAAATAAGCATGCACATCCAAAGACTTTGCTTATAACTAATCATTCGGAATATGATCCTGAACACAATACTGTTAGACATCTACCAGAATATTCAGTTTTTGAAGGTATACGTGGACATAAAAAGCAGTAAACCCCACACGTTATATTGTTCTAATGCCAGTGAATAATTCAATGTAGTACTCAGTAATCTTTAGTGAATGAATCATAAATGCTGAGAAAGAAATGAATTTAAAAATCTGAGTATTTGTATCCATAGGACTCTTTTTCCTTTTATTATCAATGAGTGGACAAAAAGTTTAGGGGAGTTTTTTCTTTCTTTCTTTTTTTTTTACAAATTTCACAAAGCAAAAATTTAGCATTATTTTTATTGAATTATGCAGTAGCATGGATTTAGAATGATAGCATTGAGGACTGTCTGACTAATCTTAAGCAACTCGCTTAATCCCTCTAAAGTATGACAGTTATATGTGGAATGGAGATATATTTGCAAAATGTAGGTTGCAGCTTTGTTATGAGAATAGAATAAGCTCATATTGTAAAATGTTAACAAATCAGAAAGTACACCATAAGAACATGTGAAGAAAAGATAGAAAACTTTTTGGAGTCATTCCTGTAGCAAATAATTATTGAGAACTGTTCTACGTTGCATAATATTCTTAGACTTGATAGATAAACTAATGAACAAAATAGATCAAAATCTCTGCCCTCAAAGATCTCAGGTTCTGGAGGATGAAAGTAACAATAAATATGTAAGTAAAACACAGAGTATGTCAGATGGCATTAACCTCTATTTTTGAAACAGGGAAAGGGGATAAGAGACACTGAGGTTAGGGATGTTTGCAAATTCAAATTTGGTGAAAGAAAAAGGGTGAAATGATGACATTTCACCACAGATGGAAAAAGATAAAAAATGAGTCATCCTGATATCTGATGGAAGAAAATCTCAGGCAAAGGAAACAGAAAATGCAAATGCCTTGATTTGGGAACGTGCCTAGTGTGTTCAGTAAGAACAGGAAGACAGTGTGGCTGCACCAGAACCGTCGGGGAACTCATGTTGGCTTCATAAGTCCTTGGAAGCTCCTGTAAAGATTTGCATTTTCTTTCCCTGAGATGAATGCCAGCAAAGGATATCTATGCAGAGGAGAGACATAATCTTTTTATATTTTGAAGGATCTCCCTGACAGTTGTGTTGATGAGACAAAGGTGGAAATAAGAAAATCTCTTAGGATTTACTGCAAAAACCAAAAGGAGAGATGGTGGTGGCTTGGATCAGGAAAGCTGTATTCCAGGTGGTGGAAAGTGGTTTTAAAAATAAGATCAAGTGGATATCCTGGTGGATTGCATGTGACCTTTAAAGAAAAGGTAAGAGTCATAGATAGCACCACTGGATGAAGCAATAAGAAGATTGATAGCCATTTAATGAAAGGGGTAAAACTGAAAAGATTTCCATAAATTGGAAAGGTCTGAAAAGATAGGTAAGAGGAAATATTGAGTGCACAATTAAGAGATATGTGCTGGGAGTTCTGGGAACGCGGCAGGCTACAACTGTATACTTGGGAGCTACCAGTTTAGAGAAAGCATTTTAAAGCAGTTAGATTGGATGTGGTCACCATGAGAGCAAGGACGGATAAAGGAAAACAACCAGAAATTCTTGGCCTCAACACTATGGAACTTGAGCATTTAGAAAAGATGAGGAGAAACCTGCAAAACCATATCAGTAGGAGAAAAATAGAAGACTGTGATGTCCTGGAAGCTGAGTGGAAAATAGCCTTTCAAGGGGGGCTGAGAGGTACTAGTTACATGCATCATGATGATAAATCAAGTCACATGGAGAAAAATTAATTATTGGATTTAGCAACATAGGTGTTAGGGTGATGATGAAAAGAACAGTTTGGCAGAAAGAGAAAGAGGAAAATTAACGGGAACGCAATCGAGAAAGGGGAAGAGTTACCTCTTTTACGGCGTTTTGTTGTAAGGATTGGGCAACACAGACAGGACAAAGGTTGGAGGAAATGGAGTTTGTGTTTGCTTATCTGTTCTTGAGATGAAAGATGTTGCAGTATGCTTTCAGGGTGTTTGCAATAATCCAGCAGGGAAGGAAAATTCAAAGAGACAGGATCAGTTGCTGAAGTAATAGTCTTGCTCAGGGAACACATTAAAGACCCTTACCACAGCGACAAGAGGATTGGCGTAAGATACAGACGACAGAGCACGAGGAAACACTCCTCTGATGCACTCTTTTCTCAGTGAAATAAGAATCACAGCCACAAATTTCCATAGCTCTTGCTATAGTTTAGGCACCGCCTCCTGGGTTCAAGTGATTCTCCAGCCTCAGCCTCCTGAGTAGCTGGAATTACAGGCATTTGCCACCATGCCCAGCTAATTTTTGTATTTTTAGTAGAGATGAGGTTTCATATGTTGGCCAGTATGGTCTTGATCTCTTGACTTCGTGATCCGCCCAACTTCGCCTCCCAAAGTGCTGGGATTAGAGGCATGAGCCACCAAGCCCAGCCCTAGTCATGTAAAAGTATGTGGCATCTCCTCCCACCCTCTTCCCCTTGCCCAGGCTGTGTGAAGTGCTGGCTCCGCCTTCACCTTTTGCTATGATTATAAGTTTCCTGAGGCCTCCCCAGAAGCCCAGCATATGTCAGCATTATGATTCCTATATAGCCTGCAGAACCATGAGCCAATTAAAACTCTTTTCTTTATAAATTACCCAGTCTCAAGTATTTCTTTCTAGCAATACAAGAACTGACTAACACAACCCTCTTCTTTCATCTCACAACAGTTCAGTTCTCAGGCCTTCTGTGGATCGGGAGCCACATAACTGGGGGCTGGAGCTAACTTGAAACCTCTGCAGGGGGCTGGCTTGCAATAAAATTGTTAGAGTTTTGACTCCTAGTTCCAATACTTCTTAGAAACATTATGCATGAATTATATCCCTCTGGCAAGTAGGATTTGGCTGTGCGCCTCTCCACCTCCTAAGAGAAGCTCTTGCTTGGAGCTGGCTTATTCGCACCCTGGTTGAGTTTTCAAGTCCCATTGAGAAGGATGCACAGTTACTATACTCTTGTTGGGTCTGGAAACAGTGCAGCAGCGATAGATTCATTAATATCTGGAAATATAGTGCCAGAAGCCAAGTGTGTCATAATAATAACAAAAAAAAAATCCAACTCTAAATTAACATTCTGGCGACTCTAAAAGTGATGCTGGAAAAAGAATATTTGTATTATAACTGAAGAAAAAGTAGAGAAGAGTAAAAGCAAAAGCATAAAATATTTCTTAGACTGTGACTGATCTGAATTGGAGATAGGTTGCTTACTCAATTTTACATTTCACCCTTCTTCATAGAGTTGAAGATGAGTTTATTGAATTATTTGTGTGACTACAGAGCCATTTATAGTCATCAATTGATGCAAATGAATCAAATATTCATACAGCAGTAAAGCTATCTAGATTTGGTCATATTCACTCAATTCAAAACTCACCTCTCATTATTTATTCTTCCACATATACGTTCTAATCTCTCAACTCTGTTGAAGATTTAAAGGCACGTATGCATTACTTAATTCTCTATGCTATATTAGAAATAACAGTAACACAAGCTTAACAAGCAGATAATATTTTGAAACTTGTTTCCTACCAAATAGTATGATAGTCAAGAGAGGAAGTGTGAGGGAAAATAGACCGGAGTCTGAAATCCAGCTGTGACACTCATGGGCTCTGTTACCTCAAGCAGCTCACTTGTGCCTCAGTTTCCTGAACTGAAAAATGGGAAATACAATAGTGCCTACTTCAAAGAAGTATTAAGGATGGAATAAAGTAATATACACGAAGTATTTACAACACTGCCTGCCTGTGATGGTTAATATGAGTGTCAACTTGATTGATTGGAATGAAGGATGCAAAGTATTGTGCCTGGGTGTGTCTGTGAGGGTGTTATCAAAGGAGATTAAGATTTGAGTCAGCGGACAGGGAGAGGTAGACCCACCCTCAATCTGGGTGAGCACCTCTAATGAGCTGCCATCGAGGCTAGAATAAAGCAGACAGAAACTGGAAGGACTTGAGCCTTCTGGCCTCCATCTTTCTCCCCTGCTGGATGCTCCCTGCCCTTGAAGATCAGACTTCAAGTTTTTCAACTTTTGGACTCTTGGACCTATACCAGTGGTTTGCCAGGGGCTCTTGGGCCTTTGGCCACAGACTGAAGGCTGCATTGTCGGCTTCCCTACTTTTGAGGTTTTGGGACTTGGACTGGCTTCCTTGCTCCTTAGCTTGCAGATGGCCTATCATGGGACTTCGCCTTGTGATCCTGTGAGTCAATTCTCCTAATAAACTCCCCTTCATATATACATCTCTCATATTAGTTCTGTCCCTCTAGAGAACTCTGACTCATACACTGCTCATAATAGATACTTAATAAGAATTAGCTGTTGTTTTTATAATTATTACTATGGCTTGGTTATTACTACGTGATTATGCATCCTTGATGCCTACCACATTCTCTTGTGTTTGATGACCTTGAATCAAAGTGAGAGAGAACCCTAGTGGTGGAAATGTGCCAGCCTCATCTAGATCACACAGAACCACCAGTGTAACAGGTGCCTCAGCTTCTGTGGGAGGTGTACATCAGGATTTACAGACAAACTGCATCTCTTTAGGGCAAGTCATCAACTGACACAGTACCAAGTATGTGCTTTGGAGGTATCTGAACCCCCTCTTCTTCACAACATCCTATGGAAAAAGCATGTTGGAGGAGAGTGCAGATAGAGGGGACTAAAGGATGCTAAAAAGATTGTGAAAAGTCAGAGGATAAACTTTTTCAAGAAAAATGCCATTTTGTGGTTCTTATGTCAAAATACAGAATCATTATCAGTAATATTGTTTTATGATTTTCTTGTAAAATGTAGCATGTCTATAGAAAAGTGAACTAAACACATTCGTGTTTATACATATCTGTATATTTTAACAAATGAAATGACTAAGCATGTCATTGTCACTCAGGTGAAGACATACACTGCCAGTGCCCCAGGGGGAATCTTCTCCAGGCACAGGGAAGTCACTGCCTCTAAGGCAATTAGATATGCATTCCTTTTTTTTTTTTTTTTTTTTTTTTTGAGACGGAATCTTGCTCTGTTGCCAAGCTGGAGTGCAGTGGCCCAATCTCACCTCACTGTAACCTCCACCTCCTGGGTTCAAGTGATTCTCCTGCCTCAGACTCCCAAGTAGTTAGAACTACAGCGCAAGCCATCATGCCCAGCTAATTTTTGTAATTTTGGTAGAGATGGGGCTTGGGGTTTCACCATGCTGGCCAGGATTGTCTCCATCTCTTGATCTCCTGATCCTCCCGCCTCAGCCTTTGTTTTGCCTTATTTTGAATTTTATATGAATGACTCATACAATGTGTTTTCTTTTGTGTCTTGATTCTCTTGTTCAACTTATGTTTTTGTTTCTTTCCAAGTTGGTGGGTTGACTTTTTTTTTTTTTTTTTGTATTTTTAGAGAAGGATTGTACAAGCCTGAAATGAAATGTATCATACATCCACCATACTGGCACATATATATGAGATTTTCTCTATACATATAGGGATGTATTTATTTTTTTCACATTTTTCCATATTTGACTTTATTAGACAATGTCTGTTTCCTGATGTAAAAAAAAAATACAGCAACAGTGGATAGTTTCACTAGTCCACATCTTCAGTAGCATAATGTGTTTTAGACTTTGTAAATATACACGGTCTATTGAGATATTTATGGTATTTTTGGGGGGGTGTTATGGTATTAAATTACATTGGTTAATCACATGTTACCAACCATTCTTCAGATTGCCTTTTTGGTTAAATTCTCAAGTAGTTATTTTGCTCAATATTTCTGTTATGCTTCTTGACTTTTCTTCATTAATTGATTTAAATTAAATCAATTAATTTGATTTGTAGGAGTTCTCTGTAGGATTTGGAAACTAGGTCAATTAGGTGTTGCAGATACCATCTTGTGCTCAGTAGCTCATCTTTATGCTCTATTCATCTTGTCTTTTGATGAAGAGAAGTTCTTGAATATAATGTAGGTGAATTCATCACTCTACTACTTTAGGGTTCATTCTCTTTGTGTCTTGCATTAAGAAATCCACAATGTCATGAAGCCTTTTTCAATATTAGTTTCTAAAAGATTTATAATTGGGTTTTAATATTTTTCCTTATTGTTCTTTAAAATTTTATTATAAACAATTTCCAGTGTAGAGCAGAGTTGAAGTCAGTGAGCACCTGTATAGCTTCCATCTTTATTTTACCTTACCATATTACCATATGCCAATTTATGTTTCTATCAATTTATTATTTTTTGATACATTTCAAAGTAAATTGCAGATGGCAGACCTCCCCACAGATAATTAGCATACATCTTCTCAACCAGAGTCCAGTATTTGTTTAGGATATATATCTTACTTAAATGAAATGAACACATCTAATGTGTACATTTATTGAATTTTGAAAAGCATATACACCTCTGAAACCCAAACCTCTATACAAATATAAAATATTACTATGAACTCAGAAAGTAACCTCATGCTCCTTCTCAGCCTATCCTTACCCCCACACTTCCAAAAAAAATTACTGTTCTGATATTTTTCACCATAAATTAGTTTTGCCTGTTTTACAACTTTACGTAAATGAAATTGTTCAGTATGAATATGTACCATTCAGCAAATATTTTTAAAGATTTTTTATTCTTCATTTACATTTTATGTGTATTTGTAGTTTGTTCTTTTATATTGTTAATAGCATGCTGTTGTATGAATATGCCACAGTTTACTTTTTCTGGTACTATTCATCCTTTTGCATGGATCTAAATTGTATCTGGTATCATTTTCTTACTGCCTAAAGAACTTTCCTTAACATTTCTTGTAGTACAGATCTACTGGCAATGGAGTCTCTCACCTTTATTTCACCTTCATGTTTAAAAAATATTCATTCTGGGTATAGAATTCTGGTTTAACAATATTTACTTTTTTCCGGAACTTCAAATTTTCCATTTTGGTTTTTTTCTGATTGTATAGTTTCTGGTAATAAGTCAGGTTATAATTGCTATCTTCATTCTTCTATATGTAATTAGTTTTTTTTTTCTGACTGTGATATCTTTATCACATAGTTCAAGCAATAGTTTATGTGACTTGTTGTGGTTTTCTTTATATTTATTCTTCTTTGGCTTTATTGATATTTTCCAATCTGTGGGTTTTAGTTTTCAGCAAATCTGCAAAATTTGGCCACTAATTTTTCAAATGTTTTTTAGTACCATCTCTTTACTCTGGAACTCCAACTATGAGCATACTTCCCTTGTCTTCTTACCACACACTTTAATATTCTTCAATTTTACATTCTTCATAATTTCTTCTGACACATCTGTCATTTCTGTTATCAACACATTCTAGTCAGTTGTTAATCTTTCTACTATTTAATTTTGGATTGATTGAAACTTTTATTTTCATTTCTAGACATTCTATTTTTTCAAATATGCCTAGTCATCTTATAAAGTTCTATTGCTGCAAATATGCTCAAGCTTATATTTTTCCCTCTATGCATAATAAACTAGTTGTTGTGCAATCTATTCCAAGAAGTAGATTTATTTACGTTGGTTAATCACATGTTACCAACCATTCTTCAGACTGCCTTTTTGGTTAAATTCCCAAGCAGTTATTTTGCTCAATATTTTTGTTATGCTTCTTGACTTTTCTTCTTTATTTAAATTAAATCGATTTAAACCAGAGTCCTTTTAAGTCTAAGTTTTCTTTTTATTGCTTCAACAGGTTTTCCCTCTCTGTGCCTCCTTAACTTCTCAATTTGAGTTTATGTTTACTTTTTTCTTTATATTCTTCTTTAAAAATATATATGTGGGTATTTACCAATACCTAGGATAATGGGTGAACTTCCTTCATTCAGGCTCTTGGAGTCAGTACTAGTCTAGACCCACTTAAAGCAAGTTTACAGGGTGTCAAGTCCATGGACCATGTAGAGGTAGGGTGCTCAAGAGCCATAAATTCATATTGGAACTGAATCTTTGCCAGAACTACTAAGTCTGGTTATTTCCTTTTTCTTATTTTACTCTGCTCCTTTAGAATCAAATTATAGTGACTGCCATTGATGTTCTGATCACATCCCATCAGAACTCCTCATTTCCATTCCTGAAGTGCTTCTGACTGCATGTCCCCTGATATTCCTGGGATCGTGGAAAAGTGCTGGCATATTTTGCAGGCAGGCTGGTGATGCTGGGGACATGACAGTGGACAGGCCTGACAACAACCCTCAATTGATGATGAATGGAAGTTGGTAGTGAAAAATAGTCAAATTTCCTTGTCCCTCTGAGGCAGGTTCTGTGCTACCTCGCAGGGCTCTCCAGTGGGATTGAACCACAGCTTCCCTGAGCAGTAATCAGTTGCCTAACACAATCTGTTCATCTTCTTCCCTTTCTTAGCTTATATCCACATTCTCTGGAATTGCTTTTTGTCAGTTTGGTTCCCCAGGAAACAAACTCCAAGTCTCTGAGATTTTATATAAAAGAGCCTTATTGAAGGCTCTGTGAAGGAAGATCAATCAGAATTGAGCAGAGAAAAGCTAAACCACAATGCAGTTTCAGCAGAGGCCTCGAATGACCCCACAGGGAGCTTCAGGATAGGAATGACCTTTAGAGGTTTCTCACCTTCAGACAAAAAGGCCAGTTCTGTATATCCCCTGCACAAATGAGTCATTGAATGTGGTTGATAACAGGGAAAGGGTGACCACGGATGAGGAGCTTGCTTCAGCTGAGGGCAAGTCCTGGAGAGGCATTCACCTGACAGCCAGCTGCAACCCACACTCTCAAAGATGTAGGGGAATGAATGTGTCTTTCATGAAGGGGGAATATAAGTTGCAAAATCAGCATCCACCAAGGCTGCCAATAAACCATTTGTACTCAAATCTGCCTCTGTGATGGTTAATTTTTTGTGTCAACTTTATTGGGCCATGTGGTGCTCATATTAAACATTGTTTATGAATGAGTCTGTGAAGGTGTTTCTGGATGAGATTAGCAGTTGAAGCAGTGGGCAGTAAAGTAAATCACCCTACCCAATCTGTTGAGGACTTGAATAGAACAAAAGTCAGAAATCGAAGAAATCTGTTCCTTTTTGTCCTGCCTCCCTGCTTGAGCTGGGACACCATTTGTCAGTTTCTCCTGCCTTTGTACTGGCATTTGTACCTTCAGCTTCCCTGCTTCTCAGGCCTTCAGAATTGGACTGAATTATAGCATCAGCTTTCCTGGGTCTTCAGTTTGCAGAAGGCAGATCATTGGACTTCCTAGCATTTGTAATCACATGAGACAATTTCTTTTAATCAATACATATTGAGACAGAGAGATAGATGTTTCATAGATAGACAGCTAGATAGTCTCACATTGGTTCTATTTCTCTTAGATTGCTGACTAATACAGTCTCTAAAGTCAGCTGTATGAAAACTCAACCTAAGACACAAAACAGCCATTTCCCTGCTGTTCCCTGTGGTAGTGAGGTGGAGTTGTAAATCTAATTCATTTCTCCTCTGAGAGGGGTGCCTTTTGGAATCTCAGATTAATGCAGAGCATTCCCCATTTGACTCCTCTCCTGGAGCGTCCATTGGCCCCAAATCACTGAGCTCCACAAATACCCTCAGGGCTAAAGTGGCTCTATCCCTTCAGTGCTCTGGTGCACTCTCTCGCTCTCTCTTATTTCCTCTTAGATGTTGGCCAGGGAGCTCCTCACTTTCTTGTCAGCTCTTTACTATGTCTAAGGAGTTTCAGGCATTTTCATTGAAGGTTTGATCAGAATATTCAAACTTGACATTACTAGAAGTAAGAATCTCTGATAAAAATCTTAAATAGGCCATCTGGCATTGAAAAGTGCTACATACCATTCCATTCTTTTCAAAGCAGATCTCTACAGGCTTAAAGAAATAAGCCTGCCTTCTCTTGACCTAGTGTCAAGAAAATGAATGATTTCTACCCTTATCGCTTGATACCACCAGGAAAAACTGATTAGCTGTTTGAACAAAGGGCCTGCAGGCCTGTGTAAGTTCCAGCTGTTTGTAACTGATCAGATTCATCTTTGTGGAGATTACTGCAAAGGTTTACAATATATGTCCTATGTATTTTTCTGTGGCAGATGCCTCAGAAACGACAATGCCCTGAGCTTCAATCTGAACAACTATAACTCAGAATAGAAAATTATACTACTGATATCTTATTTTTAAGAATTAAAGGAGATTTAAAAGAAAACAGAAGTGAAATTACCAATTGTATTATCAGTTCGACTATAAATGAAAAGTGTTATCCATTGTGTTGTGGAGTTCTGCATTTTTTCAAGTAATCCCTGGCTGCACTTTTCTATTGCTGTCTTGCCAGGTCTGCATCTTTCTCCCTCCATGCTCTTTTGGTGTAGCACAAACACAAATGACAACACACACGGAAAAATCTATCTGTATTTCAATAAATGAACAAGGTATCATGAAAATGTACCTTTAAAAATATTGGAAAAGGGGATGTGAAAAACAAACAAAAATAATTAGGAAGATATAATGGCAGATAAGTGATTTTTCATTTCCATATTTTCTAGCCCATATTTTTCCTGTAAATTTTAGTACTAATGAACCTGAACTGAAAATAAACTGAAATTATTTAAAATAATAAAAATTTACAACTTGTTTATTTGTATTTTTGTTCCTATGATTTTTTTGTTTTTGTTTTTTTGAGACGAAGTCTTGCTCTGTTGCCCAGGCTGGAGGGCAGTGGCACGATCTTAGCTCACTGCAACCTCTACCTCCCGGGTTCAAGTGATTCTCCTGCCTGTGCAGTGGCACGATCTTGGCTCACTGCAACCTTTGCTTCCCAGGTTCAAGTGATTCCCCTGCCTCAGCCTCCCAAATAGCTGAGATTACAGGCATATGCCACCACGCCCAGCTAATTTTTTTGTATTTTTAGTGGAGACGGGGTTTCACCATGTTATTTACGAACTTGTGACCTTGTGATCCACCCACCTTGGCCTCCCAAAGTGCCGGGATTACAAGCGTGAGCCACCATGCCCAGCCTGTTTCTATGATTTTAATCATTTATTAAAGTACTTATTTACTTTAATAATACTTTGGGAAAATTTTTTCAGAGCAATAGTTTTAGTTTGATTAAGTCAGGAGTAAGGTGTGTACACTATTAAACACTACTTGATGGATTTTTCAAAAATGTTTCTATCAGAGTAACATGGAAATAGGATGACTTTTTATTGTAACACAACCTTCTTTCACAGAGTCCTTGAGATCATGTTCATAAGAGTTTTCCTTTCTGAGCCCTCATTACGCACTGGTGTGTTTTACATTCAATCTTGGCGCTCATGACATTGAGGTACTGACCAGTGGCGGTGGACCTGCACTTAAGGAGGGGTACAGAGTGAACAGCATGTGTTGTAAATTAGAAGAAAATCACAAAATGTTTTGGACACTGATGTATTCACTTATCAATACTCATGAATGAAAGGATGCTTGTCAGAGGACAGGTGGGTTTCTTCGGGAGGCAGTCCCAAACACACACAAACACACACAGTCTTTTACATTGCAGTTTCCCAAGAGAGTCCCAAAAGGGACTCTGCCTGGCCTCTGCAGGCTTCCCTGCCACCAATGGCAGTTTCATATCCAACTCTCCCCTTATTGCCAAAATCTCCCTGCCTCAGGACTGACTGAATTTAACAGCATCTTTCTGCCTCACAGAAAATGTATGTATTCTTGCCAAATGGGGAGAAGGGCCAGCCCACCCTGATCCTTTTCAATCCTCTCTCTCCATGCCTCTTACCTCCAGCATTCTTCAGGCAAAGAGTCTCTGCATCCTCTATGGGCCTCACTTCTAAGGGAACAACTAAAGGCCTTCTCAGAAACCGCTCACCTTCACCTCACCAAGATTTTCCACAACTTAAAACACCTCCAGCCAGGACATCTCTGTGAATATCCTCTTAAAGTCCCTCCAACTAACTGGCCTGGGGATCATGCTCTCCACTCCCTGACAGTGGGAGGAGAGAAAATGCCCCAGTGCTTCTACTGGGCTGATGTTCTAGGCATGTTTCCCAAATTCTCTAGTCTTCTCTCTTGTCCTATTGAGATGGGAGGTGGAGGGTCAGAGTTAATGCTGGAGAGGCTTCTAGGCTCCTGCTCAGCTTAATCTTTAGAATAAGGAAGGATTCAACTATCACCTTTTTATCACCTAGATATCAACAATCATATCTTCAGCTTTGCAACTTTTGCTGAAACTCCAAGGCAATAGGAAAAGTCTCATTTAACAACTGAAGTAAGAATTATTATCCCATTTTATACCTACAAAAACTGACCTTCAAGAGGTGAGATAGCATTTCAGGGATTCTTGACTGTCAGTAATCTAATTTGTCTCCATTTAACATCACATTTCAGTAAGAACAGACTGGATACAGCAAGCATTCATGAATAAAAATTTGTTGAAAGTTGGCATTGTCATTGTTCTAAGTAGGCACTGTACAAAATCTTGACGTATTGACTATTTATAATTTGCTTCTCTGCAAGTATTTTTCCAAACTATGACCCTCTGATGGATTTTTAAAAGACGAAAATCTTTATATGGCATACCTAAGGATTGAACATTTTCTTTCATCAACAGGATCCCATTAGAATTCTTCCCCAACAGCCTGCCACCATCTTCTCAGACTTATATTGCTGGTATGGACTAGCACAACGAACCCTTTTTCTCACAACCTTAGAACTAATTCAAATTCAGTGAAACTCCCCAAATTGAAATCCTGAGCTTGCCTGACCTATTTAATAATTGTTCTTTCCAACAGCATATGAGCTCTGAAAATGCAGTGTCAAAGCCAGAGTCAGGCCAACTTTCCCCTGCATTTCTACCAGTTCCATTAACAGAAAGTTGCAGGACAAAGCCCTCAGTAAATGAGGTTCTGAATTGCCATCGGTTTCTAAGAATGAAGGACATGTTTACTGGTCTCTGGTTATACGCCACTAAACGTGGAAAAAAATAAGATAAAACCTTAATACAGGAGCAGCCACCTTGGTGAATTGAATGAAGGTAATTGCACAAAAGCCAGGAAAAAGATATGTGTAAGGAACACACCATAGCATAATTCAGCCAAGGTCACCAGCATATTCGTAGTGAAGAAATCACATCACAGGGCAACTTTACTCCATTCATAGAGCAATCAAAACATTGTCTCTTTCCTCTGTGCCAAAGAGCCCCACCCCCTGTGAGTTTCAGATGCAGCAGGCTGCCAGGTAGCAGGTTTGGAAGTAACTTCTGGGACAATGAGAAGCTGCCAAAAGTACTATGTGGAATTGTCATAGTCAGATACACAATAGTCAAATGACTTTTTAAAGGCAAGTTTAGTCTTTGCATGTTTATTTCAACGGTTACAAAATTAATTATAAAATTATTATAGCCAATTATGTACAAGGCTATGAGCTCATACTTTGAGATAAACCAAGGTAATTAAGATATGTTTCCTTCTCTCTTACAATAGAGATGAGATCATGATAATACCATAATGCATGCAACCTGTTATGATGCTCTCAGGTAGCTACTCTCTTGATATACTTGATTTGAGGAGACATTTCCCTTTCTCAGCAGTCCTGGAAATATCTCAAATCCAAGACCGTATATAGACATTGAGACCTGCTAGATGATTCACTGTAAATTCTCTTTCACCTCTGCTGCTGCCAGTGATATTTTCCCATCTTTCTAGGCTGTGAAATCTTGAAGCCTCTAGAGTCTCACTCACCTGGCATAATTTATAAAATGCTTAGAATTTTACAAGTGTGGGAGGAGAATCGCCAGAATTTCCACAGACTTGAGGTTGATATCACATTCTTGGTTGCATTATGGGTGATCACTTTCCCTTTTCTCAAAACTACTACTATCATTGTATCTATTTCTTACCTAAATTCACTTTTTTCTCCAGAAGGGAATTTTCTGGAGTAGAGAAAAATATGGAGAACCTAATCCTTTCCATTATTTGGCTAGAGAACTTCCTATTTTCCCTGCTTTCCTCCAGAAGATTCTCAGCTCTAAGTTACCCAGTGCTAATGCACTGCCATGTTAGAGTCTATAATGGTAGAAAGGCATTTTAAATGTTGCATATGTTACATCATGTCATTTTTATAACTCTCTTGGGGAAGTATTTCTGCCCTTTTTGACAAATGAGAAAAGAGAAATTCAGAGGTAAGAAACTGTGTAGGCTCATGAGAGTTAATAATTAATAAAGGTAAGAATAAGACCATGCTTTCTGACATATAACTCATGCTACAATACAGAAGAACTTAGATAGAGATCCACTGCCTTTGTCAAATCATTTGATGATGGGACCCTAGAGAATAGAAAGCTAAACCTAAAGAAGGAAGTGAGACTTGGATGGAAGGGGTTTGATCATTGGATGGGATGGAAGCAGGTAATGCAGCCCAGGTCAGTCTTAGAAATCGATCATCTCCTTATGCCAAACTCGAGGAGCTGCTTTCTAAACTGTAGTGAGAAAAAGGGGCTAAAAAATCCAAATCAAGAAGCATGTTCCTCTTATGAGACTTCAGGGTACAGGCCTGTGTATAAACGTGTCAAACAAATCAATAATAAAGGCAGCCTTCTCAACACCCAGTTCAGCTTCATCTTCACGAGGTCAGTATGGAGACCAAGACTGACACTCTCCAAAATTTGATGTGTCTTTAGTGGTGTTGGTCATGGTGTCAGAAAAAGCAGGACTAGGGCCATGATAGGAGAATTAATTCATGATTACACTGGGAACTTCATCAGATCTGTCCATGAGTATCCTTAAAGCTTGCCCTGGAGACTCACAAAGATAAATGCAGATACTGCACAAAGCTTGGAGACTCAGCAAGTTCTAGTGAAAATAAGTGTCAAAATTATAAGAGTTCTCATTAATTTGGCTTAATTTTAACCACTAATATTATGTGGTCTGAAGTGTGAAGTATGAAAAGGTTCAAATTATGGGGATGCATAGTGTTCAGGAAAAACACAATTATCGTCATCAGCACCATCAACAGCAATAGAAAGTCTTGCAAATGAGAGGGTTATGAATATTTTTATAATACTTTGGTGTATACATTGAAAAATAAAAATAAAGTATACATTTAGGGCAGTAAAGTTTATCATGCCCTTGATTCTCCCCTTTTTTAAAAATACCCTTTTCCCTCTACCCTAGAATATCTCAGCATAGAGTGTTTCCACATGACAAAGGTCTTCAATGCTTGCCAAATGCAATTCTTTGTAGTTCTGCTCTGGATATGACCTCCACAAATTGATAAACTCAAAACACAGTCTAGGAGAGTAATTTCTATGTTGTCAGAAAGCAAAACTTTCCCTTGAACAGACTTCAAAGGAAAACCTCGGTACACTCGGAGAACACTAAGTGATCTTGCTTCATGTAGGTTGGTACCAAAATCCATTTCCATGCAATGTCTGACTTTTAGCAATTTAGTCAGAAATAAAAGACTCAAAAGCACACTCCTCAAAGTGCAAGTGTGCCTGGCCACATCCTAATGACAGTGGTGGGATAAAATGCTCACTTAAATAACTCACCAGGAAGAAAACAATGCTCATGTAATTAATGAAAGTTACTCTGCAGAGAATGGATGAATTTGCTCTAATCTTGACAGCCATAGTTTATTACAGAAGAATCCCTAGTTGCTCTGGGATCTATTTTCATATCAGGAATGGCTATCAGAAACTAAGATATATAATCATATCCTTGTATTGCTTGTTTTTAATAAATCCATTGCACTGGGGACAAAGTCTTGTTAATGATTATAACAGTTTTTGTTATCTACCTAAACTTCCCCAGTAAGAAGTTTCACAGCTTCCATTGCAATGGGACCAAAATATGGAACAACTGTCAAAATATGGAATAACTGCCCATATATGGCCAACCGCCCATATGTATCAGTAGTGGAAGCATTTGCATGTTTAAAACAATAAAGCATGTTTAACTGTTAACAGTGTAGTAAAATTTGTTGTGGAAAATGTGACAATATATAAAAGAAGAATGAAGTTGAGAATCATCGATTGTTTTGGCATCTAGAAAACTGACAACCATTTTGGTGTATTTCACAGAAGACTCTGCTGTATGTACCTTTTTTACATAGTTGCAATCATGTCAACAATAACAACTGTTAGGTTTTTACCTGGAGGAACTGATATAGTTAATACAAGGTAAAAGGAACTCATAACTGAGACACACAGAACTCGGATTAACAGACTTAACATATTTTAGTCAATCAGTAATATGTTCTAAAATAAATAAAACATTCCAAATATCATTAATGATTTTAATAAATATTTATTAAGTATCTACTACCTCACCAGGCATTGTACTGGGTTCATTTATTACCTAATGGAATGTTTTATGATTCCTAATGGAATGTGTTTGTTATTCTGAGCTTTCAGATCAATATCTGGATCTGCTTGTGTTAACCTTTGTGGTCTAATCATCATATGTGTATTCATTGTGTTCATCCTCTAGTTTGGGAACAGTTAAAAACGGATCTGATTTGGCCAATCCTCACTCAAACTCCTTTTGAGCCACAGGATGTCAGTTTAAAAACCCGAAGAAGTGATCTTCAGAGAAGACACTCCAAAATATGACTACATATATGTATACATACTTAAATTTCTAAGGGTTTCCTATATATATTCTATTAATATATATTATGCCATATAATTTGTAAGTTAGACATATGTATTACATATGAACTGCATATAATATATTCATATATATTACATAATATATTGTAAGATAAATATTTATAAAATATAAAATAAATGTATAATACACATATATGTATTTAAAATACATATTGATTACATACAGTATATATTTATATGTAATATATACATTTTGAAACTTCTAGAAATTAAGAAGAAATAGAACAACCCAACAAGAAAAAAATAGACAAAGGATATAAAAAGACAACTCACACATAAAACAGCTTACAAATAGCATTTAAACATTTGTGAAGACATGCAACCTCACTCATAATAAAATGAACAAAAATTAACTATGGTAATAACCATTTCCTAGCTATAAAATTGGGGAAAATTCAGATGTTTGAAAATAATGCTATTGAAGAGACACTTGCAATTTCTGGAAGAAGTGAAAAATGGTTCGATACCTACGGAGGAAAATTTCACAGTATCTAATAACATTGCAAATTTTTAAATTTTTAAACCTGACAATCAAACTTCTAGAAATGCACACTACAGATATTCCTGAATAAGTAAGAAACGTCATATGTACCAGGTTATTCATTGTGGTATCATCTGTTAGCTCAACGTTCAGCAAAAGAAAACTGAGTCAACTATGGTACATCCCTGTGGTCAAATATAATATAGTTTTTAAAAAGAATAAGGATGTTCTCTATGTATTATGATGAAGAGAGAATATATTGTTATTCTAAAATATACTGAAGAAATGTGCAACATGCATCATAGCATATATTGTATGTTGATTTCTTTAGTAAGATAAGGCAATTATTTGTTCATAAGAACAAACTATGGAAGGGCAAGTATGACATAAGAAAATATTCACGTATTAGCAACTGTGGGGAAAAACAAAGGAAGAGGCACTAAAAGGAGCAAGATTTTCTAGGAGTCTCTTTATATTATTGTTAACTTTTGAATCATGTAAATACATTACCTATTGTTTAGTAAGAAATCTCTGATATTGAAAACAAATTAAATGGGCAAATAACTCTAACTGAATATTGCATTAGTAATAAAAGTCCACAGTAGATTTTTTTTTTCAAGTGACTTTAAAATACATATTTTTTGACTATATATATATATATATATATAGGCTTTGCGAGGTGCATTCTAAACACAAAAAGAACTACACATATTTTAAATTGTATTTGATAATTTAGTCTTTTTAAGTTCTTATTTTGTGATAATTGTAGATTCACCTGCAGTTTGTAAGAAATAATACAGAAAGATTCATCCTTTACTCAGTTTTCCCCAGTGGTAATATTTTGCTTAACTATAGTATAATGTCACAAGCAGGAAATTGACATTGACACTATCTATTGACTGTGCTCAGATCTCATCAGTTTTACATACATTTGTGTGTGTTTGTATATGATTCATTCTATGTGATTTTATGACATGTATACATTCATGTAACCACCATTACAGCCAAGATGCAGAAGAGTTTCACCACAAGGATCACAGTTATTTTCCTTCCTTACCTGGCATCTACTAAAAATATAAATAAACATTAACAAAAACCCAAAGAAGTTTTTGTTTTCTCCAAAAACGTAAGAAGTAAGAAGTTCTTAGACAACAGAACTGTTTTAAGCACGATGTGATTGCCTAGTTCATAGGGACTAATACCGAAAGCCTAGAAGACAATACAAAAGAGGCCGACATCTATGACTTATGCCAGAATCCCAAACACTGCTAAAAAGGAGGAATAACTTTACAGTGGGGAAACCTCACAAACACTCCTGTGACCAGGTGACCAGGATTAACATCAACAGTGGAAAACCATGTTGATGGTATGTTCTCTTGACATAATATGAAGAAAACAGAACTTACATCTGTGATCTTTCTCAAAACTCAGAATTTCAGTCCCATCATGAGATAAACATTAGGAAAATCTCAATTAAGAGACACTCCAAAATACTTGACCCCGACTGCCCAAAACTGGCAAAGTCATCAAAGACAAGGAAACTCTGAAAAACTGCCACAGAAGAGAGGTGCCTAGGGAGATAGAACGATTGATGAAATGTGGTTTCCAGGATCAAATCCCGGGACAGGAAAATAACACTAGGGTGAAAAACTAAGGAAACCTGAATAACTAAGGAAACCTATGAACTTTAGCTTAATAAAAATCTAGAACCAGAGTAACCAATCTTTTGACTTCTCTGGGATACATTGGAAGAAGAAGAAGAATTGTCTTGGACCACACATAAAATTAACAATAAGGATCGTTGATGAGCTAAAAAAAATTTTCACACACAAAAAAAATCATAATGTTTTAAGAAAGTTTAGGAATTTGTGTTAGGCTGCATTCAAAGGTGTGCTGGGTCGCAAGGAGCCTGCAAGCTACGGATTGGGCAAGCTTGGTCTGTAAGGTTTTTCTCTGAAAGCAATTTTCAAAAAGCACGTGCCTCTCTGGTAAGTTCTAAACAGGAAATGGGGCTGTACCCCTCAAATTAGTCTATTTACATCATACATGGGGTAACAGGAATTGCCACTTTCCAATAACCAGATGTCACTTTGACAAATGAGGGCACCAGGAAAGAAGGAGCTGGGATCTGAGAAGTGACCGTTTTCTTCCTTTGTACAAAGGGAAGAAAAGAAAAACCCTTATGATTACAAGAAAAACTTCTGTGAGATAAATGGCAAATTCAGGGGAACACCGGCCGGGTAAAGAGAAGCCGGGAAATTCCAGTTGTGCTACACATGGGAACTGTCATCAGTGCCAGAGTTTTAGCATCTTATGTGCAGGACACAAAAGAGACAGGAAGTCAACCAGGTCAACCTTGTCAACAAGGTAGAGAGACAGTAGGAAACTTGGCAAGGGATGTGAGCCACAGATAAAGCAAGACTCTTGAGATCTCATTGCTGTTGGAATCCCGGCAGCTGGGTGACCCAGATTGGTACTGGCTGACTTAAGGCTCAGGGTGGCAATGGAGAGGGCAGGAAACATGATACCAGAATATGAAATATGAATATCACACACCTTTTCACCATTTAGCCCCATAACTGCTAGTGGCACAAATGAGGGTTTAGGGAAAGACAGTCAGAAACATTGTTTGGTTCTAATTTAGTGACTATTACTCAACTGCTGCAGGCCTGAGTGTACACAGACTACACGATTGTAATCTTACCTTTCACATTCATGTGCATACACGCCACCTCCTCTCAATGTCTGATGTGTGGTATTTGGAGACAAAACAATTTAGAAGCTAAGATTTTCTTTAAGAAATGAGGCTTTGGCTGTGCGTGGTGACTCACACCTGTAATCCCAGTACTTTGGGAGGCCAGGTTAGGTGGATCACTTGAGGTCAGGAGTTTGAGACCATCCTGGCCAACATGGTGAAATCCCATCTCTAACACAAAAATTAGCCAGGTGTGGTGGTGTGCACCGGTAGTCACAGCTACTCGGGAGGCTGAGGCAAGAGAATCACTGGAACCCAGGAGGCAGAGGCTGCCGTGAGCTGAAATTGTGCCACTGCACCCCAGCCTGGGAGACAGAGATACTCAGTCTCAAAAAAAAAGAAAAGAAAAGAACAAAAGAAGCTTGCAGTGACATTAGCTCTTTGAAGTTTGTCTTCTCTCTTCCTATTAACAATTATAAAATCTAAAAGGTTCATTCGCACTTACTTATGACTTCTAGAGTTATTCAGTCACCATCTGTAACACCTAGCATATTGACGAAGGCAAGAGATGCTAGAAAATACAGAGTAATTTTTGATAAGTTGGTCTAATGTAATATAAAATTGATAGTAAATTCACAATGGAAAATACGTTGAGTCCACTCAATGGGTAATGGCTCCCTTGAAATCTGTGTAGAAATTTTGTAAAGTGATATTAATCTCTGGTGGAAAATGTTGCTGCTGTCAAGCAGCCATACCTGCTGCGTGTGAGAGAGGGACAGACAGAAGCTCTTGTCACAATCCCCCATCGATGTCTTTACACTTGGTGAAATAAGAGCACCTTTTGAGATTCATGCTGTTCATCTCTGTCTACCTAAAACTAAACTGTCATTTTTCTCCAGTTTAGATCACCATTTATATAAGGATTCACCAAATTTAGAATCCAGAACATTCCTAATACACTATGGTATTGTAGGATGAGTTGCATGTCATGAAACAACATGTAGGAGCCACATACAGTAACGTTAGACCATCCCCTGGTAGAACAAATAACGTGTTATTTCCCTCCCAGTTAATGTCACATCCTAAAGATGTTGCTCAACTGTACAGTACAGTATGAAACAGTCATGACTAATCCAAAGGTTTATTTGTACACACTGAATTTTCTTTTCACTTTGCATTACAGCTGCAGGGAAGGAAAAAGGCAAAACAGGGCCCTGGATCTGTTAGCTTTTAATCCAATTTGTCATATCTGATTGGCTTAATTGGTATACTACCAATTATGGCACATCGACATCTGTCATCCTCCCACCCCCCCCCCAATTTCCCTCAACTGTTAAAAATATTGTATGAGTATTAATTAGATAACAGATTAATTCATTTTGGATGAAGTAAATTTGCTACCTAATGACATGGAGGAAGTAATGAGGCTTCAAATGAAAACACCCAACACCAGGAAAATCCATGCAGCTCATTGAGTGTTCCCTGTTGTGGAATACCCACTGTAGTTTCAATTCATTCTTTCACCAAAACTTTGCAGATTTCCTTTGATCTACCAAAAACAGTTATCTGTAGATCTATCTGTTTTACAAATTTAACAAGGATCTCCACTAAATGATCCATGACTAATTAAGGTCATCTATAAATTATTTAAATAGGTGCCTCCACTTAAAAAAGGAAAGACACACCATTGACAAAGCCAGGTTTCAAACCACAATTAACATACATTCCTTAAGACAATTCGGCCTGGTTTTATGCCCAGTTAGTAAGTCTCTGAAGCAAGAATGTTTGTTACTTCAAAACCATCTATGCCATTTTGGTTCCTTCTTACATGGCACCTGCATATTGTTGGTATTTATCCATGTTCCAGGATGATATATGCTTTTCAGCTTGGACTGAGAATATTCTTGTGCCACTACGAATACAACAAATTTTAGACAAATATCTGTCACCTAAACTACTGAAAGTTCATAAAGTACAGAATCTTGCGAGTCAAATTATTTCAATGCATATTCTGTTATATTGCACGTTTAACATGCCTGCTAATACTAAATTTTATTTTTCTAGTAAGTCTACGAATCATGAGCGCAGTTAAATTTTTTTCGGGAATGTATCTTCTAAATTGAATAAAATTGCATTAAAATACCCTGTTATTACCCCCAAATTATCACTCTGTAACAATATCAAACAACCTGTGTTCCCTCAAATTGCCACAGTCCAAGAATTTAACATTTGGGGGTTTCTTTCTGGTCTAAAAGGAACACTGCTAGGTATACGGAGATTCAAGGGAAATAATATACGGCCTTCAGGTGTGGTGACTCATGCCTATAATTTCAACACTTTGGAAGGCTGAGGCAGGAGGATCACTTGAGACCAGGAGTTTGAGGCTGGAGCGAGCTATGATCACGCCACTGCACTCCAGCCTAGGTGACAAAGCAAAACCCTTCTCTAAAGAAAATAAATAAATAAATATAAAATAATAAGTAATGCAGGGTATTTTGTTGTACTGATAATCCACTGGAAAACATAATTACCCAGGTATAAAGTTTTACCAACTACAAAAGGGTTATGAAAGATACTGGATTATTTCCCACAGGGACTCGTTAAAATTTAGTCTAAAGAGTAATCCCTTTGGATGCTTCTTACTAACACAGCGTCTAGATGCACCCAAAATCTATATTATAGATTTGGATGCTGCCATCAATCTTCTTAAACCCCACCAAATCCAAATGAAGATTATAATAATGTCTGATCTGGACCACTGATTGCTGTCCTCTTCTATGACGTATGAATAAAATGTCATTAGGAGAGTCTGCTATTTTTATTAATCCGTGTCATTCAACCCAATAAAAACAATTTTCATAATATACTGACTGATACCACTTGAAGACTGATTCTGTAACCATTTTCACTCCCAAAAGTTTTCCCCCAAAATATTGCTTCCTTTAAGCACACTTTTTGTAGAAGTAATAAGCTGCCATCAGACCAAGGAATCTGTATACTTAATAAATTCTTCCTCCCCAGCCTCTTCAGGTAAGTCTAGAAAACTGAGACAAAGAGGTCAGCAAAACCATCACAGACATGTAGAAAATTTCAAGTGAAGAAATTTATGGATGTGGGACTATGCAACGTATATTCTGAAATTGCTGGAGTATAACTTAAAGACTGTATGGCAAACTAGAAATGGAAAGACAAGTCGTGGACTAAGAACAGATGATCCTGGACGCATGCCTACAGGTTGGGCCTTTAGAAACTGTGGCATTTTGAGCAGATGTATGACAAGATCAAAAGTATTCCTTAGGAAGCTTCCATCTTTGGATTGGTGAGGCAAGAAGGGAAATGGAAAGGCTAGTTTACAGAACAATTGTGACTGCCTTTACAATTAGCAAGGGTAGTGAGTGGTATGAAGGTGAGGATGACAGAGAAATATTTAATAGATGTGGTCTGTCCCATGATAATAAAGGGTATTCAACAGGTTGACCTCCAATTCATGTGAGTGTAAATAGGTCAGCTACCAGGACTCAGACCAAGCATTGACTTAAGGGTTGGAATGTTGTATTTTGTTGTTTAGATATGTGAAGTACGGGAATAATTGCTAGGATAAGAATGGAGAATACAAGGGTTAGAACACCCTATGGTACTACAAATGCTTATTTGTACATACTACGTTTTCCCACAAAACCACATCCAAAACCTCCCCACATGTATATAAGCATGAAGTAAACTCTCTTCACTCAATTACATCACATTCCCCCATAAAAGGACTATCCAATCCTTTCCCACACGACTATTGCCCTGTATTAAAAATCCTTAATATTACTTAGCTTAAAATTCTTACATATTACATAGCTTTAAAATCCTTAATATTACATAAGGAGACAGTACTCATCTAGAATCAGGGAGGAGGGAAAGCAGGAGGCAGTTCTACGAGACAAAGGTCCTGGTGACGTTACCCTGGTCTTCAAGAAGAACCTTCACATTCCCTACAGATAGCGGCCTTGGGAGAAAGATACCACTTCAAAAGTATGCCATCAACTCTAGGGGCCATTTTTACCACTTTCATTTTTGAGATTTGCTGTTTCTCTTTGTCTTAAGGTTGGATCTTTGCTCAGGATGTTGGAGTTCTCTTGCTGAAGTCTTAATTAGAAAAGTGGCAGATATTTACATTCCAGGACACAAACAAATGCTTCAAGAAGAGCTCCTTTATCCAGTTTTGATTGTCAGGCAAAGAACAGGATTTGCCTTCCAATAGCAGTTGCAGACTGCTCATCACACTTAAGCTTAGGATAGAGACATTTTCTGAAATGCCATGGAGGACAGATTGAAAATGCCTTAATCATATTTGGTTCCATGGGACCACTAGAAATTACTTTCCAGCATTCATTTTTAATGTCACATTTTCATAAGACATTTCTTACTGGAAAGAACTCTCAAACAGAAGTTGGAAAATGTTGGTCCCAATCCCCCACCACTCTGATTCAGCACAGTACATTAAATATGTGCCAGGACCTGTTCTAAGTGCCAGGGAAGAGGACAAATAAAACAGATTTTGCCATTGGGAGGCTCACAGTCTGGAATGGGAGACAGACATACATGAAGATGGAATTGGAACGTGATGCTCTGAGTCCTGGGGCAGAAGTTGGCACATAGAGTTCTGGGAGCACAGATGAAGAGCTGAACACCTTCACTGCAGGCTTCCAGAGAGGATGGTGGCTAAACAGGCTGAAATGAAGCAGTGGGTGGAGGGTGTTCCCTGCAAGGACATCAGTCAACAGAGCTGTCAAGCAGTCTAGCGTATGCACTGGAAATGCAAATCATGTTGTTATTGCCCTAGGATAAGCACAATCTTTTGCCAACAGTGATCTTGGATAAAACCACAAGCACAGGAAAAAGTCGGACCACTGAGCATCTTTAGTGCCCTGCTCAGGGCCTTTGCACTTATCCTGGAGACACAGGAAACCACTGAAGGATTTTAAGCAGAGAAGTCACCAATACGATTTGTGTTTTGGATGTATCACTAGGACAGCAAGGTGAGATTCCACATATACAAGTGGACAATAGCTAAACCCGGTACAAAACTGGAACTCCAACCTGCAACCTGCAGCAACCTGTATATTAAACCAACATCTTATGTACAATAATTAACCCAGTGAGCCAGCCTGCTGAAATCAAGTTGTAGATACTCAGACTGCTGTCTCTAGCAGCAGTTCATGAAGGCAAACAATAACATCTGGAAAATTGGGCAGGACTTGATTAATAACTGGCAGTTTCCCTAATTTGAGCACCCACTTCCAACTTGGGACCACCTAGAAGGGCTGAATTCATTCTAACCAATCACATGGGATGCCCCATGGCTAGCAGACAACTTCCTCAGTCAACAGCCCCCAATTGGGGCACACTTGGAGGCTTCCCTTTTGCCCACTATGAAGTTTTCCCACTCCTCTGCCCACTTTTCAGCCTCTGCCAAACACATGTAATGGCAGCTGACTCTCTTGTTATAACAAGGCATGAATAAATTAGCCTTTGATATCTCATTTGGTTGATCTTTGTTTATTTCTACAAAGATCAGGAATCATTTATAAGCATTAAAAAATTACAAACCAGGAAACAAGGGATGTAATCAAAACCAGTGATACAATAATAAAAATAACTAACATGAGCTAAGCAGATTCTATGCATCTGCACTCCACTAATCACTTTACCGTCTAGAATCTCATTTACTTCTTAAAACAACCCCGTTGCATTTACTAGATGTTAGCTACATTTTGAAATAGAAGAAACTGAGAGAAAGATGAACGATGAGTTCATCTCACAATTTTATCTGTAGTTGGTAACTCCAAATAGGTCTTCCTTTAATTAAAAAAAATGTGTGTGTGTGTTTTTATTGAGATAGTCTTCTTCTGTCACACAGGCTAGTGTGCAACAGCAGTTCACTGCTCACTGCAGCCTTGACACCTAGGCTTAAGCAATCCTCCCACCTCAGCCTCCCAAGTAGCTGGGACAACAGGTGTGTGCCATCACACTTGGCTAACTTTTGTATTTTTTGGTAGAGATGGGGGTTTGTCATGTTGCCCAAGCTGTCATGTTGCCCTGGATTCAAGAGATCTGCCCTCTTTGGTCTTCCAAAGTGCTATGATCACAGGCGTGAGCTATCGTGGCCAGCCTCCAACTAGATTTTCCTGACACCAAAGCATATACTCTAAACATTCCATGAACTGCTTCAAAACCAAAGTTAACCAAGAGCCAGAGCTTAGACCAAGTCAAGCACTTCATTACTTCTTTCATTTTGCAAGACCTCAGAAGGGAGATGAAAAAATAGAGTGGAAAAAACATTTGGGAGGTAAAACAACAGAATTTGGTGACTAACAGGTTACAGTGGGTGGTGAAAAGCTGGAAAAGGAATCCAAGGTAATTTTATGTTCTGAGGGACTCTTATTTTCCCACTTCCATCTGTAAAGGCCCTTCTTGACCCACACGCCTGCAAACCCTGAGAGAGGAACGGAGAGGTTTAAGGTTAATTCTTCCTGGGGCCTTAAGCTAGTCACCTAATTTCTCTAAATAACCTGTTTTATCCGTAAAATTAAAAGAATGCCGAAGACAGGATCCAAAATGGCCAAATAGGAACAGCTCCGGAGTGTAGTCCCCAGCGAGAACAGCACAGAGGGTGAGTGCTCAATGCATTTCCAAACAAGTTTTCACTGCCCATAGATCAGGAGATTCCTAGGCTGAAAACGCCATGAGTTTTCAGCAGGGTGGTTTCAGCTGGTGCTGGGTCAGGGCACAGAAACTAACACAAGTCTGGGCGGCTGTTTCACCTGGTACCTGCAACACTGGAGAGACAGCGCTGCCCATTCAACTGAAAGGGAGGGGGCTGAGACAGGGAGCCAGGCAATCTGGCTCAGCGGGTATCACCCCTACAAAACAAGTAATCTGAAATGCTCTGGATTGAGAGTTTTGCAGCGAGCACAGCTGGACCCAGGACAGTCCAGCTCAGTGAGGGGAAGGGCATCCCCCATACTGAGGCAGTCCGCCACTACCAAGGCAGTTCACACAGCAGCTGGGCAGAGCCTGTGGCAGCTCAGCAACACCTCCGCTGGCAGACTGTGACTAGACTACTCCATGCAGGGCAGCAGCTCAACAGGAACTTATACATAAAGCTGACCTTCCTAGGACAGAGAACCTGGGAAAAGAGGCAGATATGAGTTCAGCTGCAGCAGCCTTAAATGTATCTGCCCAGCAGCTCTGCATGGAACAGCGGAGCTCCCAGCACAGCACTTGAGCTCCTACAAGGGACAGACTGTCTCCTCAAGCAACTCCCCGACCCCTGTATACCGAAAGAGACATCTCATAAAGGAGAGCTCAGGCCAACATCTGGTGGGTACACTTCTGGGATAAGGATAGCAGAGGAAGAAACCGGAGGTAACCCTTGCTATTCTGCAGCCTCCAGGGGTGATCCCCAGGCGAGCAGGGTCTGGAGTGGACCTCCAGCGGTCCTGCAGCAGGGGGGCCTGACTGTTAGAAGGAAAACTAAGAAGCAGAAAGAAATAGCTTCAACATCAACAAAAAGGACATCCACTCAGAGATCCCATCCAAAAGTCACCAACTACAAAGACCACAGGTAGATAAAACCACTAAGATGGGAAGAAACCAGCGCAAAAGGATGAAAACACCAAAAACCCAGAACACCTCTCCTCCTCCAAGGGACCACAACTCCTCACCAGCTAAGGATCAAAGATGGATGGAGAATGAGTCGATGAATTGACAGAAACAGGCTTCAGAAGGTGGGTAATAACAAACTTCTCAGAGCTAAAAGAACATGTGCTAACCCAATGCAAAGAAACTAAGAACCTAAAAAAAGGTTAGATGAGATGCTAACTAGAATAAACAGCTTAGAGAAGAATATAAATGACTTGATGGAGCTGAAAAACACAACACGAGAACTTTGCAAAGCATACACAAGTTTCAATAGCTGAATCCACAAAGCAGAAGAAAGGATATCAGAGATTGAAGACCAACTCAATGAAGTAAAACGAGAAGGCAAGAACAGACAAAAAGAGTGAAAAGAAATTAACAAAGCCCTGTTATAGGCTGAAGAGAGATTACATGAAAAGACCTAATCTAGGTTTGATAGGTGTACCTGAATGTGACAGAGAGAATGAATCCAAGCTGGAAAACACTCTTCAGGATATTATCCAGGAAAACTTCCCCAACCTAGCAAGGCAGGCCATTATTCAAGTCCAGGAAATACAGAGAACATCACAAAGAAATTCCTCAAGAAGAGCAACCCCAAGGCACATAATCGTCAGATTCACCAGGGTTGAAATGAAGGAAAAAATGCTAAGGGAAGCAAGAGAGAAAGATCGGGTTACCCACAAAGGGAAGTCCATCAGACTCACAGCAGATCTCTCCGCAGAAACCCTATAAGCCAGAAGAGAGTGGGGGCGAATATTCAACATCCTTAAAGAAAAGAACTTTCAACCCACAATTTCATATCCAGCCAAACTAAACTTCATAAGTGAAGCAGAAAGAAAATACTTTATGGACAAGCAATTGCTGAGAGATTTCATCACCACCAGGCCTGCCTTACAAGAGCTCCTGAAAGAAGCACTGAACAAGGAAGGAACAACCAGTACCAGCCACTCTAAAAACGTACCAAATGGTAAAGACCATTGATACAATGAAGAAAATGTGTTAACTAACAGGCAAAACATCCAGCTAGCATCAAAATGGCAGGCTCAAACTCACACAAAACAATATTAACCTTAAATGAAATGGACTAAATGCCCTAGTCAAGACACAGACAGGCAAATTGGATAAAAAGTCAAAACCCATCAGTGTGCTGTATTCAGGAAATCCATCTCATGTGCAAGGACACACATAGGCTCAAAATAAAGGGATGGAGAAAGATTTACCAAGCAAATGGAGAGCAAAAAAAAAAGCAGGAGTTGCAATCCTAGTCTCTGACAAAATGGACTTTAAACCAACAAAGATCAAAAGAGACAAAGAAGGGCATTACATAATGGTAAAAAGATCAATGCATCAAGAACTAAGGATCCTAAATATATACGC
>CAUYLG010030485.1:0-17089 GCA_963573385.1 Cacajao melanocephalus
GAAACTCTCAGTCCTCAGCGCTTCCAATTGCTGTTCTCCTTGTGGGGACGGGACCAGCCGAGCCGGAGTCGTCCCGTATACTCCGCGCCGAGAAGCGCCGTGCTGGGGCGCCGGCAAAATAGCCGCGCCGGCCAAAAAGTCGCGCTGGCGACCCGTGTGGCTCCTCCGCCGGGAATCTCCTAGTCTGTGGGCAACAAAAATTCGTCTGAAAGTGCGGCGTCCACTCGCTCTCTGCGCTTTCACTGGGAGCTACAATCCTGAGCTGTTGTTAATCCCTTCTTTGTCTTTTTAAAAAATCTTTGTTGGTTTAATTGTCTCCTTTGTCAGAAATTAGGATTGTAACCACTGTTTTTTCCTGTTTTCCATTTGCTTGGTAAATTTTTCTCCATCCCTTTATTTTGACCATATGTGTATCATCGCATGTGAGATGGATCTCTTGCAGACAGCGTGCAATTTGATCTTGGTTCTTTATTCAGCTTGCCACTCTGGGTCTTTTCATCAGGGAATTTAGCCCATTTACATTTAAAGTTGATATTGTTATATATGAATTTAATACTGTTATCTTGATGCTAGCTGGTTATTTTGCATACTTTTTATGTGGTTGTTTCATAGTGTCATTGGTCTGTGTATATCAGTATGTTTTTATAGTGTCTTGGAGTGTTTTTTCCTTTTTACATTTAGTGCTTCCTTCAGGAGCTCTTGTAAGGCAGGTCTGGTGGTAACAAATTTCCTCAGCATTTGTTTGTCTGAAAAGGATCTTATTTCTCCCTCTGTTATGAAACTTAGTTTGGCTGTATACAAAATTCTGGGTTGGAATTGCTTTTCTTTAAGAATGCTAAATATTGGCCCCCAATGTCTTCTGGCTTGCAAGGTTTCTGCTGAGAAGTTCACTGTTAAGTCTCATGGGCTTCCCTTTGTAAGTGACCTTTCTCTCATGCTGCCTATATTAGTGCATTCTCACTCTGCTGTAAGGACATACCCGAGGCCAGGTGTGGTGGCTCCCACCTGTAATCCCAGCACTTTGAGAAGCTGAGGTGGGTGGATCATGAGGTCAAAAGTTCAAGACCAGCCTGGCCAAGATGATGAAACCCTGTCTCTACTAAAAATACAAAAATTAGCTGGGCACAGTGGCAGGCACCGATAATCCCAGCTACTTGGGAGGTTGAGGCAGGAAAATCATTTGAACCCAGGTGGCAGAGGTTGCAGTGAGCCAAGATTGCACCACTGCACTCCAGCCTGGGCAACAGAGGACATACCTGAGACTGGGTAATTTATGAAGGAAAGAGGTTTAATTGACTCATAGTTCCTCAGGAAACTTACACTTATGGTGGAAGGGGAAGCAAACACATCCTTCTTCACAAGGCAGCAGGAGAGAGTAGAATGAGAGCCAAGCGAAGAGGGAAGCCCCTTATAAAACCATCAGATCTCCTGAGAACTCACTCACTATCATGACAACAGCATGAGGGTAAGCACTCCCTTGATTCAATTACCCCCCAGACGGTTCCTCCCACAACACAGGATTATGAGAACTACTATTCAAGATGAGATTTGGATTGAGATTTGGATGGGGACACAGCCAAAGTATATCACTGCCCGTAACAATTTTTCTTCCATTTCTACGTTGGAGAATCTGATGATTATGTGTCTTGGGGCTGATCTTCTTACGGAATATCTTAACTGGGGTTTTCTGCATTTCCTGAATTTGAATGTTGGCCTATCTAGCAAGGTTGTGGAAGTGCTCATGGACGATATCCTGAAATATGTTTTCAAAATTGGTCCCATTCTCCTCAGTTCTTTCAGGTACACCAATCAGTCATAGATTTAATCTTTTACATAACCTGATATTTCTTGGAAATTTTGTTCATTCCTTTTTATTCTCTTTATTCTTGTCTGCCTGTCTTCTTTCAAAAAGACAGTTTTCAAGCTCTGAGATTCTTTCCTCCTCTTGGACTGTTCTGCTATTAATACTTGCGATTGCATTATGAAATTCTTGTATTGTGTTTTTCAGCTGTATCTGGTCAGTTATATCCTCTATCTTGGATATTTTGTCAGCTCCTGCAATGTTTTATTGTGATTCGTAGCTTCCTTGCATTGAGTTAGGACATGCTTCTTTAGTTTGGTGGTTTGTTTCGATCCATATTCTGAGGTCTACTTCTGTTATTGCAGCCATATCAGCCTCAGCCCCTTTCCAGAATCTTGCAGGAAAGGTGATGTGATCATTTGGAGGAGAGAATGCACTCTGGCCTCCTTGAGTTTTCAGCATTCTTGCACTTACTCTCATCTTTGTGGGCTTTATCTACCTTTAATCTTTGAGGTTTCTGACCTTTGGATGGGATTTTGCGGGTTTTTGTTGTTGTTATTTTCTTTTTTAACAGTCTGGCCACTTTTCCATAGTGCTGCTGCAGTTTGCTGGGCATCTGCTCCAGTCCCTAGTCACCTCAGATTTTCCAGTATCTGGAGGTATCACCAGTGAAGGCTATGAAATAGCAAAGATGGCAGCCTGTTCCTGCCACTGGAGGCTTTGTCTCAGTGGGGTACAGACTTGTTGCTGGCCCAAAAGTACATGTAGGAGGTAATTGAAGACCCCAGTTAGGAGATCTCATCCAGCCAAAAGGAACAGGATTGTGGGGACCTTGCTTGAAGAAGCAGCTTAGGTCCACTTTAGTAGAGCAACCATGCTGTGCTGGGGTACTCTTTTCACTCCTCATCAGGTTGGGCTTTCCAAAACCTAGAGGCTGGAACAGCTAAGTTGCTGGAACGGCTAAGTTGCTGGACCGGCTAAGTTGCTGGAATGGCTAAGTTGCTGAAACAGCAAAGATAGTGGCCCACTCCTCCCTCTAGGAACTCTTTCCTAGGAAGTTTTCATACCTTGTGGGCTAGCAAATGTCAGTGGGAGTAGCTGGAGGTCCCCCGTTGGAAAGTCCAGCCCACTGAGGAGGAACAGATTGGGGATCCACTTAAGGAAGAAATCTGGTCATGCTTTTGTAGAGTAGCTATGTTGTGCTGGGGTACTGCTTCCACCCCTTGGTGGTGGTTTAGACTCTCCTAAGCCCACAGGCTGGAATGGCTGAATTGTGCAAGCAACCTCAAGTATTCCTTTACAGCAATGCAAACAGACTAACATAGAGAGAGAAACAAATCAATGATTCAGAGAGCACAGGGTGACCAGTGCCCTAACAGAGACATAATCAAGTTACGGTTGTAGTACTAAATATATATGGTAGAGGGAAAGAAACATAATCCTTCTCTTTATGTGTTTTCAGTTTAGTGAGAGAGATGACAAAAATGATTATAAAATACAAAGTGCTATTAAGGAAATATCCCCACTGATGGGGCAGGGAAGAAACATTTATAATTCTATCAGTTGTGTATGAGGGTTTCAGTTTTTCCACATCCTCCCCATCACTGGCTATTTCTGTTTTTTGATTATAGACATTCTAGTGAGTTGTGAAGTGGCAGTACTTCCCAAATTAATGTACAGATTTAATGCAATTCCTATAAAAACCAGCTGATATCTGATGTGGTCTCAATTTGCATTTCTCTAATGATGTTAAACAGTATTTCATGTACTTAGTGGCCATTTGTATGTCTTCTTTGGAGAAATATATTTTCAAATTCTTGGCCATTTTAAAATTGAGTTATTTATCTTTGTATTGTTGAGTTGTACTAGTTCCCCCTATTTTGGGGGGACAACCCATGGCAGTATTGATCATAATTTAGAGTTTCAGAATAAAATTGCTAAAACAGAAATCAGATTACATTCCTCTAAGCTCCAAAACCTCTGTGGCATTCCATTGCATTCTGCAGTCTTATTGGGGTAGGGAATGCTGTGAAGATTTTGTACTTGTTCTTTATGTATTCTAGGATACATGATTTGCATACATTTCTCCCATTCTGTAGGTTGTCTTTTCACTTTATTGGTGATCTTTGAAACACAGCAGTTTTGAATTTTAATGCAGTCCAATTTATTAATTTTTTTTCTTTTGTTGATTCTGCTTTTGGTATTACATCTAAGAAACCATTGCCTACTCCTGTATCAAGATTTCCACCTATGATCTGTTCTGAGAATTTTTCTGTTTTAGTTCTCATATTTAAGTTTTTGACCAATTTTGAGTTAATTTTTTTGGTATCCTATGAGGAAAGAGTCCAAGTATAATTCTTTGTATGTTGATATTTAGTGTCTCAGCAACATTTTTTGAGAAGACTAATATTTTCCCTGTTACCTTTTCATGGAACCTTCATCAAAAATCAGTTGAAATATAGGAAACTCAACAGCAAAAAACCCAAATAATCAGATTTTAAAATAGGCACAGGATCTGAATAGGCATTTCTCAAAAGAAGTCATACAAGTGCCCAATAAGTGTATGAAAACATGCTCAACATCACTAGTCATCAGGGAAATGCAAATCAAAATCACAATGAAGTATCATCTCACCCCAGTTAGAATGGCTATTATTAAAAAGACAAAAAATGCCAAATGCTATCAAGAATGCACAGAAAAAGGAAATCTTACATACTGTTGGTAGAAATGTAAATTCGTACAATCATGATAGAAAACAATATTCAGCTTTCTAAAAAATAGAAAAACTGAAAATAGAACTACAGTGTGATCCAGCTGTCCCACTAATGAGTATTCATCTAAAGGAAAGGAAATCAGTATATTGATGAAATATCTTCAACCCCACATTTATTGCAGCACTAGTCACACTGGCCAAGATATAAAATGAACCTAAACGTCTATCAGCAAATGAATGGATAAAGAAAATGGGGTATACAGTCATGTGCCGCATAGCGACATTTTGGTCAACTAAAGACCACAAATATGATAGTCGTCCTGTATGATTGTAATGGATCTGAAAATTTTCTGCTACCCAGTGATGTCATGACTATCATATGAGTGTAATACATTACTTGTGTTTGTGATAATGCTAGTGTAAACAAACCTACCAGTTTTAGAAAAATAAACATAATTATGTACAATGCATACAGTGCATAATAGTTGATAATGATAATAAATGACTATGTTACTGGTTTATGTATTTACTATATATTTCATTATTATTTTAGCATATTCTTCTTCTACTGATAAGAAAAATACAGTTAATTGTAAAACAGCTTCAAGCAAGTCCTTCAGGTGATCTTCCAGAAAAAAGCATTGTTATGGGATATTCCAAAAAAAAAAAAAGCATTGTTAATACTGCTCCGTGCTTATTATTGCCCATGAAGTCCTTCCAGGGGCACAAAATGTAGATGTGGAAGTCTGTGATATTGGTCATCCTGACCCTGTGTGGGCCTAGACTAATGTATGTGTTTGTTTTTTATTTTTTAATGAAATAGTTTAAAACATTTAAAAAAAGTCTTAAAATATTTTTTAAGAACTTACAGAATAAGGCTATAAAGGTAAATATTTTGTACAGCGTGTTTTATGCTGTGTTATTACACAAAAGTAAAAAAATAATTTTAAGTTTATAAAGTAAAAAAGTTACAGTAAGCTAAGATTAATTTATTATTGACAAAAGAAAAATACTTTTTACAAATATAGTATAACCTAAGTATACAGCATTTACATAGTCTACAGTAGTGTGCACTAATGTCCTAGGCCTTCACATTCACTCACCATTCGCTGACTCACGCAGAGCAACTTCCAGTCCTGTAAGGTACATGTATAATTACTGCCCTATACTGGTGTACCATTTTTCTTTGTCTTTTGCATTATATTTTAATGTACATTTCTATGTTTAGATACACAAATACCATTGTGTTGCAATTGCCTGCAATATTTAGTACAGTCACATGCTGTACAAGTTTGTAGCCTAGGAGCTATGAGCAATACCATATAACTGTATCATCTAGGTTTGTGTAAGTATACTATACGTTGTTCACACAATGAAAAAATCGCCTAATGATGCACTTCTCGGAATATATCACCATATTTAAGTGACACATGACTATATACAGAATGGGATGTGTTTGTCTTGGATATCAGGGTAATTCTGTCATCATAGAATGTGTTGGAAAGGTTTCTTTCCTTCGTTTCCTGAAATAGCTATTAATTTCTTTCTAAACATTTTTATGCATCATATGAAATGTGTAATATTGTGTTTTTTCTTTCATTCAGTAAAATATATTTTCTAATATTGCAGTCACTTTTTTTGATGCATTGGTTACTTAGAAATGTGTTATTATTAATTTCCAAATATGGTGAGTGTTCTAGATTTCTTTCTGCTATTGATTTCTAATTTATTTCAGTTGTGCTCATAAAACATATGTCTTATGATTTTATTGTTTTAAAATTTATTGAGACTTGTTTATGACCTAGGTACATGGTCTACTTTGGAGAATGTTCTTGATATTTGCAAAAAAAAAAATGTGTTTTCTCAGCCAGCATCATACTGAATGAGCAAAAGCTGGGAGCATTCCCTTTAAAAACTGGGACAAGAAAAGGATGCCCTCTTGCACCACTCCTGTTCAACATAGTATTGGAAATCCTGGCCAGAGCAATAAGACAAGATAAGAAAGAAACGGCATCCAAATAGGAAGAGAGGAAGTCTTACTATCCCTGTTTGCAGATGACATGGTTGTATATGTAGAAAACCACATAGTCTCAGCCTAAAAGCTCCTTTAGAGGATAAAAAAAAAAAAACTTCAGCAAATTTTCAGGGTACAAAACCAACATATAAAAATTACTAGCATTCCTATACACTGACAACAACCAAGCATGGTGCCAAATCAGGAACACAATCCCATTTGCAATTGCCACAAAAAGAATAAAATACCTAGGAAAACAGCTGAACAGGGAGGTGAAAGATCTCTGCAATGACAGTTACAAAACACTGATGAAAGAAGTCAGAGATGACACAACAAATGGAAAAACATTCCATGCTCATGGATTGATAGACTCAGTATCATTAAAATGGACATACTGCCCAAAGCAATTTACAGATTCAGTGCTATTCCTATCAAACTACCAATGACATTCTTCAGAGACTAGAAAAAAACTATTTTAAAATTTATATGGAACAAAATGAGCCCAAATAGCCGAGGCAGTCCTTAACAGAAAGAACAATGCCAGAGGCATCACATTACCCAATTTTAAACTACTACAGGGCTACAGTAACCAAAACACCATGTTATAATATAAAAACAGACACACAGACCAATGGAAAAGGATAGAGAGCCCAGAAATACGGCCACATACCTACAATCATGTGATCTTTGTCAAAGTTGACAAAAACAAACAGTGGAGAAATGATCCTTTTCAATAAATGGTGCTGGGATAACTGGCTAGCCATATACAGAAGGTTGAAGCTGGACCCCTTGCTTATGTGATATACAAAAATCAACTAAGATGGATTAAAGACTTAAATGTAAAACCCAAAACTATAAGTCCCTGGAAGAAAACCTAGGAAATACAGTTCTGGTCATAGGAACTGGCAAAGATTTCATGACAAAGATGCCAAAAGCAATTGCAAATAAAAAGCAAAAATTAACAAATAGTACCGAATTAAACAAGAGCTTCTGCACAGCAAAAGAAACCACAAACAGAGTAAAAAGACAACCTACAGAGTGGGAGAAAATATTTGCAAACTATAATCTGACAATAAAGTCCAGGCTCAGGTGGTCTGAGATGAAGATGCAGAACATGTTGGGAACTGGAGCAAAGATAACTCTTGTTATGCTTATCAAAGAGACTGGTGGCATTTTGCCCCTGCCATGGAGATTTGTGACACTTTGAACTTGAGAGAGATGATTTAGTGCACCTAGTGGAAGAAATTTCTAAGCAGCAAAGCATTTAGGATGGATGCTCTTAAAAGCATTCAGCTTTATACATTCAGAAAGAGATGGTTTGGAATTGAAACTTATTTTTGAAAGGGAAGCAGAGCATAGAAGTTTAGGAACTTTGCAGTTAGACGATGCAATAGAAAAGAAAAACCCATCTTCTGAGGAGAAATTCAAGCAACTGCAGAAATTTGCATAAGTAATAAGAGGACTGATGTTAATTGCCAAGATAATGGAGAAAATGTTTTCAGGGCACATCAAAAGTCTTCACAACAGCTCCTCCCATCACAAGCTGGGAAGCCTAAGAGGAAAAAATGGTTTCGTGGGCTCAGCCCAGGGCCTTGCTCCTGTGTGCAGTCTTGGGACTTGGTGCGCTGTGTACCAGCTGTGGCTAAAAGGGACCAATGTACAGCTCAGGCCATTGCTTCAAAGGGTGTAAGCTCCAAGCAGTGGCAGCTGACACATGGTGTTGGGCCTGTGGTTGCACAAAAATAAAGGATTGAGCTTTGAGAACCTCTCCCTAGAATTCAGAGGATGTATGGAAATGCATGGATGTCCAGGCAGATGTGTTCTGCAGGGCTAGAGCTCTCATAGAGAACCTCTGCTAGGGCAGTGCAGAAGGGAAATGTGGAGTGGGAGCCTCCCCACAGAGTCTCCACTGGGTCACTGCCAAGTGGAATGTGAGAAGAGAGCCACCATGCTCAAGACCCCAGCATGGTGGATCCATCAACAGCTTGCAGCTTGCACCTGGAAAAGCCACAGACACTCAATACCAGGCTGTGAAAGCAGCCAGAAGGGGGACTATACCCTGAAAAGCCCGCAGGGGCGGAGTTGCCAAAGGCTGTGGGAGCCCACCTCTTACATCAGTATGCCTGGGGTGTGAGACATGAAGTCAAAGAAGATTATTTTGGAGCTTTAAGATTTGACTGCCCTGCTGGATTTTTGGAGCTTTAAGATTTGACTGCCCTGCTGGATTTTGGACGTTTTGGAGCCTGTAGCCCCTTTGTTTGGGCCAATTTCTCCCATTTGGAATGGGTGTATTTACTTGATGCCTGTACCCCTATTGTATCTAGGAAGTAACCAACTTGCTTTTGATTTTACATAGGCAGAAGGGACTTGCCTTATCTCAGATGAAACTTTGGACTGTGGATTTTTTAGTTATTGCTGAAATGAGTTAAGATTTTGGGGGACTGTTGTGAGGCTTGATTGGTTTTAAAATGTGAGTACCCAAGATTTGGGAGGGGCCGGGGCAGAATGATATGGCTTGGCTGTGTCCCCAGCCAAATCTCATCTTGAATTATAGCTGCGATAATTTCTAGATGTAGTGCGAGGGACCCAGTGCGAGGTAACTGAATCAAGGGGGTGAGTCTTTCCCATGCTGTTCTCATGATCGTGAATAAGTCTCATGAGATCTGATGGTTTTATAAATGGGAGTTCCTTGGCACAAGCTCTGTTGCCTACTGCTGTGTAACACATGTCTTTGCTCCTCCTTCACCTCTTCACCTTCTGCCATGATTGTGAGGCCTCCCCAGCTATGTGGAACTGTGAGTCCATTAAACCTATTTTTCTTTATAAATTACCCAGTCTCGGGTATTTCTTCATAGCAGTGTGAGAATGGACTAATACAGTCTCTAATGTGAAAAACCATTTTTTTCTTCAAATGTCAAGTAGTCCTTGGCTATGCATTCATATTAGAAAAAAGAAAATATAAAACTACATAGAAATTGTTTGGATAACACTGATTTTACTGGTATACTTTGCTTTAGAGTGAACAGATGGGGAATGATCAGTATGCTAAAGTCAGCTAAAGACCAGAATGAGGCAGGCTTTTTTGGGGGAGTACCCATGCCAGTGCTTACTTTCATAGTTTTGTAGACAGTTAATTCATGTCTTGAAGCATATCACTTCTTTCATTTATTTTCCTTTACCCACAGTCAGCTCTTTAATTAAAGACAAAAAAAAAAAAATACGAAGTAGTAGCTTGCACAGAAAGGTAGAGAAGGGAGATTCAGTGTTTCTTGAGCAAACCTTCAATTGATTGTGTTTTTCAGCCTCACTTTTTAACTCCACACTCTGCCATGGATATCAGGTCATTCTTTTAATTGCAGCCCTCTTTGCACACATTTTAGAGTTTAGCTTTTTCTATTCTATTTCTTCTGTGAATGCTGTTTCATCTGTCTTGCCTTTTATAAATTTGTGGTAATGACTCACTCTCTCCATTTTTGTGGGTTTATATTTCTCCTCTCCATAATATAACTTTATTACCTTTTTAAGGGATATCTGGGGACAGAAGAAAAATGTATGCTGCTTGAGCTTCCTAACCAAAAATTTTATTCACATAATTTTAAACAGTTTTAATGTAAGACTTACTTGCTTTTTAGTCCTATTTTCTTCTCCTTTTAAACATTTTCTACATTGCTTTCCTTTTTCATAATTGATGTTTATAGTAGATTATGGAAATGTTTTTAAAGAAACTGTTTTTATTAGTATGGTTATTATTATTTTAGTTACTACTTCTTTCTCTTTCTTTATGCATTCTTTCATCCCACCATCACACACATTTACCTTTCCTTAAATAACCAGTGTTATCAACATTGACAGTGTGTAGAATATTAAGTATAATTGTTTCCTTTGTCAAACTAATTGACTGAAAGCTATGAAGAAGCACCGTTTGCTCTAAAGCAGGCTGACATTGTCAAGAAAATAATTTCAATTATGTATTGATTTTACAAGAAACTTTGTGATTTCAGGTATGGAGTATAGGTGATGTGTTTTGTCTCAGTAATGACTTCCTTGCATTGGCATCCTCACGTTAGTTCTTAGATGGAACTGAACCATTTTCTTCATTATAATGCCATTTTTTCCTTTTGTTTTTCAACTATTTCTCAGTGTGGCAAAGTTGTCCATGAGAGTTTATGTCTGTTTCTGATTAAATATCAACTGGAATTTGGCTTGGGATAATGGATGTTAGTAATATTTAAGGACTTGTATACTAGACACCATAGAAAGACAGGCAGTATGAGTACAATTAATAAATGCTATAAGAAACCATTGGAAGGGCCAGGCGTGGTGGCTCACGCCTGTAATCCCAGCACTTTGGGAGGCCGAGGCGGGCGGATCACGAGGTCAAGAGATCGAGACCATCCCGGCCAACATGGTGAAACCCCATCTCTACTAAAAGTACAAAAAATTAGCCGGGCATGGTGGTGCGTGCCTGTAGTCCCAGATACTCGGGAGGCTGAGGGAGGAGAATTGCTTGAAACCAGAAAACAGAAGTTGCAGTGAGCTGGGATTGCGCCACTGCACTCCAGCCTGGTGATAGAGCGAGACTCTGTCTCAAAAAAAAAAAAAAAAAAAAAAAGAAAGAAACCATTGGAGGCTGAGCACAGTGGCTCATACTTGTAAACCCAGCATTTCGGAGGCTGAGGCAGGCGGATCACTTGACGTCAGGAGTTCAAGACCAGCCTGGCCAACACTGAAAAACTCCATCTCTACTAAAAATGCAAAAATTAGCTGGGCGTAGTGGCACACACCTATAGTCCCAGCTACTCTACTGGGGAGACTGAGGCAGGAGAATCACTTGAACTTGGGAGGCAGAGGTTGCATTGAGCTGAGATCGCACCACTACACTCCAGCCTGGCAACAGAGTGAGACTCTGTCTAAAAAAAAAGAAAGAAACCATTGGAGTCTACCTCATATCCATTTCCTAGGCAATCTAACCTAACCGAGAGATCATTTTGGCGATCATAGATAACAAAACAGCCTTTTTTATTATTATTATTATTTAATGCATTTACTGTTTGACAGTTTTTGCTTTTCTTTTTTATAGTAAGACAAGATAAAGAAATAAAAAGTATAGATTTTGGAAATAAATAAAGCCCATTATTTGTACATGATGTAAAACTACAGGACAAAATAAGAGTTTATCAAATATCCTGGATGAACCTATCAACCTACCAAAATTATACACATAATACATATATAAACAAAAAAGGGAAAAGTTTTCTGCAAAGAGATATGATATTCAAAACATGGAGTGCCTAGAAATAAATACAACATAACAAGAGATGTACAAAACTCCTATGGGAGGCTGGGCTCGGTGGCTCATGCCTGTAATCCTGTAATCCCAACGCCTTGAGAGGCCAAGATGGGTGGATCACCTGAGTCGGGAGTTCCAGGCCAGCCTGGCCAACATGGTGAAACCCCATCTCTTAAAAAAAAAAAAAAAAAAAATTCCCATGGGGAAAATAGTAGAACATTATTTTGTAATATGAAGACCTCAATAAGCAGAATTATACACATTACACGTGACTTGGAAAACTCAATGCTATACACTTGCCCAACTTTGATAGAGATTCAAAGTAATATCTGTCAAATTCCTAACTGCCTGTTTTGGTGAGGAGGGACAAACACTTGACAAAAGATTCTGAAATTATATGGAAAGGCAAACTGTCAATAGCCAAGAATAACAATAGTATATTTTGGTGCAGGAAATGACAAATATATTGGTGGAAGCTTATTAGTGAAAGTGTAGTGCATGGATCCACAGCATTAGTGGCATTACCTGAGACCTTGTTAGAAATGCAAAATCTCAGGCCCCAGCACCAAATCGACTTAATCAGAACCCATTTGTAACAAGATTGCCAGGAATCTGTTTTCAACAGGATCACCCAGAAGAATGGGGAAAAAATGGTTTTAATAAATAATCTAGAGTAAATAGTAACCTGTAAACAGGAAAAAAAAGGCATTTGGATTAAATAGCATTGCTTGTTTTATATGGTGCAACCTCACGTTACTTTCTTCGTCAAACATTTCTTTAGGAATGATCAATTTTTAGTGAAAATAGAAGGGATGTTTTAAATATGCATTCTCCAAGGTGCCCCTATTACCTGTGTGGCTATAATCTATGGACCATCTTGTTAATAAGCTTTTCTTAGGTACCTAATCTTCAGGATGTCTTTGTGTATTCCCAGCATCTCTTCTTGACTCAAGTCCCTGTGTCATGATTTAATGATAGTACTGTCACTAGCAATCTAAGCAACTAATGTGAATATGCCCTCCTTCCCATTGTGGCAGTGATAAAGCTTTGTCCAATTATTTTACAGGTACATTTTACATACTTTGGAAAAAAACTTTGCTGAAGATACTAAAGAAGAGATAGTTCTGCTGACAACTTGTGAGGAAATAATTTTCTGCCTCCTCAGGATTAGAAGATCTGTTCATTCTTAGTGTCTTCTGAAATAAAATTAGGTAAGAAATGTTTTTCTTCATATTTTGGATAATTTGTACTGTGCCTACTCAGTTTCCTTGAAAACTTCTAGAATTCTATTCCTTTGGCCTCTGAGAGAATACAGTTAGCATTCTCCTTTAGGAAGTTAGTGGGCCAGACAGCTGTCAGCTTTATGATTTACCTGATCTCCAGTGTTCGGGAAAGCACAATTCAATTTTTAACCAGGTCTTCTACACAACACTGCAGCAGGGCTGCCAGCATTTCTCTTTATGTTTCTTTCTTTGAAATTCCCATTCTATGCAAACAGTATACTTTTATTTTTAAATTCTTTGTGTGAGATGAAACCACCACTAACTGACTTTACTTGTCTTTAGTTCAAAATCAATGAATTGAATGAAATAATTTGTATTTCTGTTACCTTTTCTCATTTTTAGAAAATAAAATACCACTGCTTGTTTAACTTGTGACTTGTCTAAACACGTTGAAAGCATTGACTATAAGGCATAACACTCAGACTCTGAGGGGGAACTGTGACAAGTTCAGTCAAAAGGGAAAATAGGAATAATTTATAAAAGGCGCTGCAGATAATGATGCCAGCCAGTTATTTTAAAATGCATCCATCTCACCTTTTAATGAATTAGATTTGTCAACAGCAAATGTTTTATGCACTGCTTCTAATAAAAGTGGCATGCTAGGAATGCAGTGCTTTGAGGTTGGCTTCTTCAAAGCTTTAGAGTATCTTCAATTCAAAGATATTTTTTGAATAATAGATATCAAAAAGTGTATTTAAATAATATTAAGGTTGTGACACAAACACCAAATGACAAAATTCAGGAGTTTCAAAGCAGAGGCTGACATGCTATCATGATTTCACATTAGAACTGTTTTTTAAATTAGGAGTATAACAGACTGATTTGGGTATTGTATGTCAGTTTAACGTTAAATTCTCTGGTTGTTTTGGTTGGTGTCACAACCTTAATGTCAACTTTTCAAATAGGTTTCTACATTTCCTTTGGTTCAGGGTCATTAAAAAATGCATGTGATAAATCTAAGAGGCATAAATAGGTCATACAGAAGTGGAATTCCTTGCTTCTCTGGAGGTGAGAGACAGCTAATTTATAAATGGAAAACAGTTAGCTTAGGCATTTTAAGTAAATTTTTGGTTTTCAGTATTTGATTAAGAAAAATGTAAACCCAAATAACAAGACATGATATTGGTATAATTCTGTTCAAATTCTATTACTCTTGTACCTCTAATCCTAATGATTTGATCTTGTTGGTGTTATCACCTCTGTAGATATAATGTTAGTGTTATCACTTCTGTAGATATAAAGAACCATGTTTCACTATTGATTTTTTTTTTCACTAAAAGCACAAGTTTAATTTCATTTTGTAAATCCTTATTTGATATAATTGAGTACAGGTAAGCCCTGCCTTGCAAACTTACATCTGGCAGTCCTTTTAATAAAGTATCATTATGTAGAGTTTTTGGTAAAATCTTATTATTTTAAAATAACACTTGTCATAGAAAGTAAAATGAAAGTAAAATCTTACATGTTGTGCATTTTTTTAAAAAATCTAGTACCACAGCAGACAAAGGAGCAGTCAGGAACACCAATCTGTAGGGAAAGAGAAAGGAGAGAGAGGAAAGAATAATCCACTCACCCAAATCCCTTCCTTTTTCTTGATTCTTATCTGTCATGATTTGACAGAGCAGGTCTGTATTGCCTATGTTGAATATAGTTTTAATTTAGAAAAATAAATGTAATAGAATTTGTACTACAGTTGTTTCTTTAATCACCTGTGTTGAAAAAATAAAAGATAAAAGGATAGGCAAATTATTTATTGACCTTTACTTGCTGACTCTTAAAGATACCCACCAACCAAAAACACTTTCTAGCTCTCATCTTCTTTTTGATTAAAACACCTGGCTCTGGTTTTAATCAGTGACTGGGTAAACATTAGTCTTTCTTTTCTAATGTACTCCATTCCTTCTATGTCTTTATTTTTCAACCAGTGTTGAAATAAATTTCTTACAGTTTTCATTTGGGAAGTTACTATGAAATTTTATCTTCATTTGTGGTCCTAACTCTGCTTTTCCTATGTATTGTCTTCTTTGATATATCATTATTATTAAATCACCACATTTTTGATAAATAATATTCTTTTAAGCCTCAGTTCTCAAAAGCAAGAAGTAATTGTACTGCATTGTATTATAGTTTGAATATGTGTACAGTTGTCTGTGAAGGCATTGATTTAAATCTTCTGAATTCATTAAAAGTATGGCAGTATTCTTCCTTGAACAAATATTTAAAATCATTGTTTAAAATATTTAAAATCATTGTTATTGTTGATATTAATACTAGTACTGACATATATTTCATTAAATAAAAATTTTAAACTATTAATGGTTTTTTCAAAATTCAGAGGAAGGTATTCAAATAAATGAACTCAGTGCGTACCTGCAATATAGAAAAGTTTTCTGGCAAAGAAACAAAATATACTCTTTAAATAGCATAGACCAAGCCAGCTTTATGCAAATTCATTTAGAGCACTTTCAGATTTATGTATTTAATAAAGCTGGGTAGTGATTCTGACTTATGTATTTAATGCCCTTCATTGTACAGTGATGTTCTTTTGACTGCCTGGAAAAGAATGATGACATTTTATTTAGTGTTTCTGCTAGATCAGTCAATTCTATAAATGGCTTTCTAATGGGATACAATATATGCTTTTAATTTTTTTCAATAATACTAGGAGATAACATTTATTGAATTCTTTCTGTGTGCTAGAGACTGTTCTATGTACTATCTATGGATTATTCCATGTAATCCTGATAACAACCCTTTAATGATCTCACTCTTTTACAGACATAGTAGAGGCATATAAGGAGAAGGTTATACAACTAGTAAGCGATGGATCTGGGATTGAAACATAGGCAGTGTGACTCCAGAGTTTGAACTCTGAACTTTTGCGACTCAAAGTTGATCTTCAGGCCAGCAGTGTCACCATCACCGAAGAACTTGTTACAAATGCAGAATCTCAGAGCTGCTGAAAATCTGCATTTTTAACAATGTACTTAGGTGACTGGCACATGAAACATTGAGAAGCACAGCTGTAAACCACTATACTATTCTTGCCTTGAATTCAGAACTAAATATCTTTTAAAACTCATTTTTATTTTTCTGTATGATGTTGAATTCCTATTTGATGCTAATTTTGGAATTCCTGTCATATTTCAAGTGCATTATAATGAGATCTAATAACCAAACATAAGCAGGGATGCAAGGTAGTCCCAATTTATCTTAAAATCAGTTGTATAAAGAACAGAAAAAAGAAAAATCTCAAAACATAAACAGAAAGCATTTGGACAGAGGCAGGTAATTGTTCCAACATTTAAGACTCTCTTAAAATCATAGTGTAGCCCGCTGTCTTTGAGTATAGATTCTGGAGACAGGCTGCTTGGATTTGAATCTCACCTTCTATTTCTAGCTGTGGGATCTCAGGAAAGTTATGTAATTCTATACCTAAGCATCCTTATCTGGGAAATGAGGTCTAAAGCCACAGTCTACAGAGTTGTTGTAAGGATCAAATTAGTTAATGCATGTAAAGGATTTAGAAGGAACCCTCTAATGAGATAAGTGAATAAATATTAACTACTGTTGTTCTTAGCTATTATTTCCATCTTTGAATTGAGTAGATTCACATCTTATATTTCTTGGCTATCTATTGGCAAGAAGTTGACAAATACTTTTTGTTAGCAGAGCTCACCACATAAAGGGATGTCTTTGCTGTTAGAGTCCAAACCACAAACTTCAGTTTTTATATTTTCTGAAAACTGTCTTCCTGCAGCACTTTTTCTGTTCATGAGTTCTGCTAAATGCCACTTGATTATGCTACTTAACCAGTTAAATTTAGTGAAATTAGTTCAAAGTCAAAATGGAATTGTAAGGTTATTCTTGTAAGGATATTGCCGAGTTTAAAATGAGGAAACTGAGGCCAGCACAAGACAAATTAAATTCCAGTTTATTTAGCTCCCGGGCGAGGTTCTGTGGCCCCAGGGGAGGGAGAGAGAGAGAG
>CAUYLG010030486.1:0-83235 GCA_963573385.1 Cacajao melanocephalus
AACCATCATTCTCAGCAAACTGACACAAGAACACAAAATCAAACACCGCATGTTCTCACTCATAGGCGGGTGATGAACAATAAGAACACATAGACATAGGGAGGGGAGCACTACACACAGGGGTCTGTTGGGGGGGAAATAGGGGAGGGAGAGTGGGAGGTGGGGAGGTGGGGAGAGATAGCATGGGAAGAAATGCCAGATATAGGTGAACGGGAGGAAAGTAGCAAATCACACTGCCACGTGTGTACCTATGCAACAATCTTGCATGTTCTTCACATGTACCCCAAAACCTAAAATACAATAAAAATTAAAAAAAAAAAAAAAAGAAAGAAACCAGAAAATTAGGAACAAAATAAGCTTAGTAAAGCAGAAATAAAGACCTAATAAAGATCATCATCAATGAAACTTAAAATAAAAAAAAAATCAAACAAGCCAAACCTGATTCTTTAAAAGATCAATAAAAGCCCAGGCACGGTGTCTCATGCCTGTAATCCCAGCACTTTGGGAGGTTAAGCCTCCACCTGAGCTCAGGAGTTCGAGACTATACTGGGCAACATGGTGAAATCTTGTCTTCACTAAAAAGTTAGCCAGGCGTGGTGTCAAGTGCCTGTAGCCCCAGCTACTCAGGAGGCCGAGGCATAAGAATTGCTTGAGCCTGTGAGGCGGAGGTTGCAGTGAGCCAAGATAGTGCCACTGCACTCCAGCTTGGGCTTCAGTGAGAATCCGTCTCAAAAAAAAAAAAAAAAATCAATAAAAATAAAATTAATGTTGTCAGCAAGACCGACAGAAAAAAAGAGGCGATATCCAAATAACCAATATCAGTGCTGAAAGGGTATTAATACTACAGAACTTGGAGTCATTAAAAGGATAATAAGGCGATAACTCTAAATACATAATTTCACAACTTTAGTGAAATGAACAAAATCCTTGAAAAATAAAAATTGCCAAAATTCAACCAAGATTAAGTAGAGAATCTGAAGATTTCTATAACTGTTAAATAAATTGAATTTAGTTAAAAAGCATCTCGAAAGGAAGTCTTCAGCTGTAAATCATTTTACTAATGAATTTTAAAAGTTTAAAGAAGAAATAATATATATAATATTACATTATATATATAATTCAGTATAGATAACATATATTAAATAATAGTAATATATAATTGAATATATAACATGTGTTATATATATTGAATTTTATAATTATAAATCCATATAATTTATATTGTTATGTAATAATAATATATCTATAATTTTGATAGCTTTAGGGGTACAGATGATTTTTGGTTACATGGATGAATTATATAGTGATGAATTCTGAGATTTTAGTGCACCCATCACCCAAGCAGTGTACATTGTACCTAATATATGGTTTCTTATCCCACACTCCTCTCACACCTTTCCCCTTCGGAGTCTCTAAAGTCCATTATATTACTGTGTATGCCTTTGCATACTCACAGCTTAGCTCCCACTTGTGAGAGCATATGCTATTTGGTTTTCCATTCCTGAGTTACTTCACTTAGGATAATGGCCTCCAGCTCCCTTCAAGTTGCTGCAAAATACATTATTTTGTTCCTTTTTATGGCTGAGTAGAATTCCATGGTGTATATATACCACATTTTCTTTATCCACTCATTGGTCAATGGGCACATAGATTGGTTCCATATCTTTGCAATTGTTAATTGTGCTGCAATAAACATACGTGTGTGTGTGTCTTTCCAACATAATGACTTCTTTTCCTTCGGGCAGATACACAGTAGTGGGATTGCTGTATCAACTAGTATATCTACTTTTAATTCTTTAAGGAATCTCCATACTGTTTTCCATAGAGGCTGTACTAATTTACATTTCCACCAGCAATGTATAAACATTCCCCTTTCACCACATTCACGCCAACATCTATTGTTTTTCGGCTTTTTAATAATGAACATTCTGGCAGGAGTAAGGTGATATCTCATTGTGGTTTTAGTTTGCATTTCCCTGGTGATTAGGGATGTTGAGCATTTTTTCATATGTTTATTGGCCACTTGTATATCTTCTTTTGAGAAAAGTCTATTTACGTAATTTGCCCACTTTTTGATAGAATTATTTTTTTTTCTTGCTGATTTGAGTTCCTTGAAGATTGTTTTGTCAGATGCATAGTTTGCAAATATTTTCTTCCATTCTGTGGGTTGTCTGTTTACTCTGCTGATTGTTTCTTTTGCTGTGCAGAAGCTTTTTAGTTTAATCAGGTCCTACTTATTTTTTGTTGTTGTTGTTGCATTTGCTTTGGGGTTTTAGTCATGAATTCTTTGCCTAGACCAACGTCCAGAAGAGTTTTCCCAAGATTATCTTCTAGAATTTATGTCTTAGAGTTAAATCACGGTTTTATGTCTTCGATTTAAGTTTTTGATCCATCTTGAGTTGAATTTTGTATAGGGTAAGAGATAGGAATCCAATTTAATTCTTCTGCATGTGGCTAGCTAGTTTTCCCAGCACCATTTGTCCTTTCCCCCAGTTTATGATTTTGTAGGCTTTGTTGAAGATCAATTGGTTGTAAGTATTTGGCTTTATTTCTGGGTTCTTTAGTCTGTTCTATTAATTTGTGTGCCTGCTTTTATACCAGTACCATGCTGTTTTGGTAACTGTAGACTTATAGTATAACTTGAAGTCTGGTAATGTAATGCTTCCAGATTTATTCTTATTGGTTAGGATTGTTTTGGTTATTTGGGCTCTTTTTTGGTTCCATATAAATTTTAGGATTGTTTTTTCTAATTCTGTGAAAAAATGACATTGGTATTTTGATAAGAATTGCATTGAATCTATAGATTGCTTTAGGCAGTATGGTAATTTTCACAATACTGATTTTTTTATCCATGAGCTTGGGATGTGTTGCCATTTGCTTGTGTCATCTATGATTTCTTTCAGCAGTGTTTTCTAGTTCTCCTTGTAAAGATCTTACCCTTTCTTGGTGTATATATAAAATATATTTTATATATATAAAAATATTCCCAGGTACATATATATATACCTAGGAACATGTATATATATGTGTGTGTGTGTGTGTATATATATATATGTGTGTGTGTGTGTGTGTGTGTATACGTATATTTTGCAGCTGTTGTAAAAAGGATTGAGTTCTTGATTTGATTCTCTGCTTTGTTGTTGTTGGTATATACCAGTGTTACTGATTTGTTTACATTGATTTTGTAACTTGAGACTTTACTGAATTCTTTTATCAAAGCTAGGAATCTCTTGGAGGAGTCTTTAGTGTTTTCTAGGTAGACAGTCATATCACTGATGAAGAGTGATAGTTTGACTTCCTCTTTTCCAATATGGATACCCTTTATTTCTTTCTCTTGTCTGATTGCTATGGCTAGGACTTTCAGTACTATGTTGAATAGAAGTGATGAAAGTGGGCATCCTTGTCTTGCTCCTGTTCTCATGGGGAATGCTTTCAACTTTTTCCCATTCAGTATGATGATGGCTGTGGGTTTGTCATATATGGCTTTTACTAATATGAGTCCCTTCTATACTTAGTTGGTTGAAGGTTTCTATCACAAAGGGAGGCCAGATTTTATGGAATGCTTTTTTCTGCATCTATTGAGATTATCATATGGCTTTTGTTTTTAATTCTGTTTAAATGATGTATCACATTTATTGACTTGTATATGTTAAACCATCCTGGCATCCCTGGGATGAAACCCACTTGATCATGGTATATTCTACTTTTGATGTGCTGTTGGATTTGGTAATCCAGTATTTTGTTGGGGATTTTTGCATCTATGTTCATAAGGGATATCAGCCTGTACTTTTTTCTTTTCTTTTTTGGTATGCCCTTTCCTGCTTTTGGTATTAGGGTGATACTGGCTTCATAGAATGAGGTAGGCAGGATTCCTTCTTTCTCAATCTTTGGAATAGTTTCAGTAAGATCGGTACCAATTATTCTTTGAATATCTGGTAAAATTCAGCTGTGAATTCATCTGGTTCTGGGCTTTTTGTTGGCTTTTTCTTTTTTTTCTTTACTACTGATTCAATCTTTCTGCTTGTTATCAGTCTGTTAGGGTTTCTATTTCTTCCTGATTTAACCTAGGAGGGCTGTATTCTAGGAATTTATCCATTTATTCTAGGTTTTCTAGTTTGTTTGCATAAAGGTGTTCATAGTAGTTCCAAATGGTCTTTTGTGATTCTGTGATGTCAGGTGTAATGTCTCCAGTTTCATTTCTAATTGAGCTTGTTTGATTCTTCTCTGTTAATCAATCTAACAGTCTATCAATTTTGTTTATCTTTTCGAAAAGCAAGGTTTTTGTTTCTTTGGTCTCTTGCACTTTTTTTGTTTCAATTTCATTTAGTTCTGCTTTGATTTTTGTTATTTCTTCTGCTAGCTTTGCATTTAGTTTGTTCTTGTTTCTCTAGTTCTTTGAGCTATGACATTAGGTTGTCAATTTGTGGTTTTCCAAACTTTTTGATGTAGGTGTTTAGTGCTATAAGCTTTCCTCTTAGCACGGCTTTTGCTGTATCCTAGAGGTTTTGATAACTTGAGTAACTATTATCATTTTTTTTCAAAGAATTTTAAATTTCCACCTTGATTTCATTGTTAACCCAAAAATCATTCAAGAGCAGATTATTTAATTTACATGTATTTGTAAAGTTTTGGGGGTTCCTTTTGGAGTTGATTTCTAGTTTTATTCCACTGTGGTCTGAGAAGATACTTAATGTGATTTCAGTTTTTAAAAACTTATTGAGGCTTGTTTTGTGTCCTAATATATGGTCTATCTTGGAGAATGTTCCATGTGGTTATGGGAAGAATGTATATTCTGCAGTTACTGGGTTGAATGCCCTGTAAATATCTGTCAGGTACATTTGTTGTAGGATGTTCTTTAACCCATTGTTTCTTTGTTGACTTTCTGTCTTGATGATTGGTAGAGCATTGAAGTCCCCCACTATTATTATGTTGCTGTTTATCTCATTTCTTAAGTCTGGTAATAATTGGTTTATGAATCTGGGAGCTTCATAGTGAGGTGCATATATATTTAGTTAGTCCCTTGAAGACACCGGATACTTGGTTTGTGATTCTTTATCCATTCTATCAATCTGTGTCTTGTAAGTGGAGCGTTTAAGCCCCTTATATTCAGTGTTAATATTGATATGTAAGGTACTGTTCCATTCATCATGTTAATGTTACTGAGATACTTTGGGTTTTTTTTCATTGTATAATAGAAGTAACACCAATTTTAAACAATCAATTTCAAAAAAAATTAGAAGAGAATATAATACATTTCAGCTTATTTTATGAGGTTAGCAGTACCGTGATACTAAAGCCAAAGAACAAAAAAGAAAACCATAAATCAATATTCCTCATGAACATAGAAGCAAAAATCTTTAACAAAATATTAGTAAACTGAGTCCAGCAACATATAATAAGAATAATACACCATGATCAAATGGGCTTTATCTTAGGGAATGCAGATTGATTCAATACTATCTGAAAATTAAGCAGTGTAATCTACCATATTAACAGTCTAAATAAGAAAAATTGTATGATTACATTAATTGATGCAGAAAAAGCATCTGATAGAATTCAACACCTTTTCATGATAAAAACTCATCAAAGTAGGCATAAAAGTGAACTTTCTCAATATGATAAAGGGTCTTTACAAAAAATTGACAGCCAAAATCACACCTAATGTTAAAAGACGGAATGCTTTCCCCCTTGTTGCCTTTCCTTGAACTAGGCAAAAAGATTCAGTCTTACCACTCCTACTCTATATTGCATTAGAAGTGTGATATGTCAATAAAAACATAAAAATCATAGAGATTGAAAAGGAAGAAATAAAAGTCTCCCTATTTATAGATGACATAGAAAATTCCAAGAAATCTGAAGAAAAACTCCTGGAACTAATAGGCAAGTTAGCAAGAATGAAAGATATAAGGCAAATACACAAAATTATTCATTTTTCATATATATTAGCAATAAATATAAACTGTTAGAACTAGAATTTTTAAAAAAATACTATTTACAATCGTTCCAAAATATATTGCAGTATAAACCTTACAAAACATACATAGAATCTGAAAACTATAAAACTCTAATGAAAGAAATAAACAGACCTTAGAAAATAAAGAGGTATACTATATTCATGTATTGGGAGACTCAACAAATTAAAGATTTGATTTTCCCCAAATTAATTTATAGACAATGTAATTCCAGGCAAAGTCCCACCAAGATATTTTTGTAGATATACACAAGCTAGTTCCAAAATCTTTTATGAACTTCATACTATATATAAAATTTAACTAAAAATTGATCAAAGACCTAAGAGGTAAAGCTATACAACTCTTAGAAGAAAACATAGCAGTATATTTGTATGACCTTGAATTTGACAAGAGTCTTGGCTGTGACTCCAAAAGCATAAGCAACAAAAGAAATTAAAATGTTAAAGTGTACAAGTCATTGGTATTTAGTACTTTCACAAAGTTGTACAGCCACACCACTATCTAGTTCCAGAATTACATAACCTTTTTTTGTTTTTGTCTTTTTGAGATGGGATCTCATGATGTTGTCCAGGCTGGTCTCAAACTCCTGGGCTCAAGCTATATTGTCACCCCAGTCTCCCAAGTAACTGGGATTATAGGAACACACCACTGTGCAGCAGAACATTTTTATCATCCAAAAAGAAAACACTGTACACATTAAGCAATCGTTCCACATTTGCCTCTCCCCTCACCCTCTGGCAACCACTAATTTGATTTCTGTCTCTATGGATTTGCCTTTCATATTTCATATAAATGCCATTATACAACATATGGCTTAAGTGTCTGGCTTTTGTCACTTAGCATACTCTTTTCAAGGTTTATTCATGTTGTAACATGTATCAGTATTTCATTTCTTTTTATGCCTGAATAATATGCCATTGTATGTATATACCATATTTTGTTGATCCATTTTTCAGTCAATGGACATGTGGATTGTTTCCATCTCTGACTATTGTGAGTAATGTTCTCTTGAACCTTTGTGTACAATTTTTTTGTTGTTTGAACACTTGCTTTCAATTCTTTTGGATATATATATAGAAGTAGAATTGCTGGGTCACATGGTAACTCTGTATTTAACTTATTGAAGAACCGTCAAACTGTTTCTAAAGTGGCTATACCACTTTACATTTCCACCAGTAGTGAATGAAGACTCTTATTTTTTCCCATTCTCACCAACATTGTTCTTATAGGACTAGACATTCCAGAGGGTGTGAAGTGATATCACATTGTGGTTTCAATTTGTCTTTCCCTAATGACTAGTAATGCTAAGCATATTTTTATGTGTTTACTGGCTATTTGTAAACCTTTCTTACAGAAATATGTATTTAGATCATTTTTCCATTTTAAAATTTATTTGTCTTTTTATTATTGTGTTGTGAGAGTTTTTAATATATTCTGCATACTAGACCCTTATTTTGAGAGAAGGTCTTACTCTGTCGTTAAGACGGGAGTGCAGTGACATCACTATGGCAGCCTTGACTTCCTGGTCTCAAGTGATCCTCCTGTTTCAGCCTCCCAAGTACCTGAGTCTATAGGCACATGTCACCATACCTTGTTAATTTTTTCTATTTTTTGTAGAGACAGGGTCTCAATACATTGCCTAGACTATATTTTCATATATTCGGTGTGCTATCTTTTGACCTCCCTGATTATGTTCTTTGATGCACAAAAGGGTTTAATTTTGTTAAAGTACAACTTACCTATTTTTCTTCTATTGCTCATATTTTTGTTGTCATATCTAGAAACCAAGGTCATGAAGATTTACACCTAGGTTTACTACTATATTTTCCATAATTTTAGCATTTATATTTAGGTCTTTGGCCCATTTTGAATTAATTTTTCTATATGGTGTAAGGTTGGTCAATTGATCTTTTGACAAAGGTGCAAAAGCAGCTCAATAAAAATAAGTCTTTTCAATTAATGATGTTGTGACAACTGAATATTCATATAAAAAAATCTGAACCTATACTTCACACTTATCTTAGAAGAGAGAAGTCAACATGCTAGTTTAAAGAGAAACATGAAGAGAATACTACCATTCAGAGTTGTTTTGGGGCCAAATGGCAAATAGATGGAGAAAGGGTCATTCTCTTCCTTTTCACATAGAACCCAGCCAAACTGTTACCTGAGTGACTGGAAGCTTTAGCAGCACAATGGAATATGCACCTTGGAATGAGTAATGAGGGCTCATGCTAGGTAATAGCAGTGACAATTTGATTATTTTTAGAGATGGGCTAACTTCATAGTGTATCCCACCAAGTGCTGGTCCAAAGCAGCTATCTGAAAGAGAGCCCAGGAAAGTACAAATGTGGAGCTCTTATTAAATAATAATGATGACCCAATGATATCGAGGAACTGGACACAATCCCTAACCCAATTCATTTTCTTACTACCTTTGAGAAATATAAAAACTACCCAAAGCTTCTACAGATACTTTCTCCTGTTGCCTGGTCATCAATATACAAATAAAAGAAATAGAATCACAGTAGGGAATGTTACATTTTTTGAATCAAGAGCAATATTAGGATGATGCTGGCAATGGTATATGAGTCATAAATGTTTAACTTTGTGCATGATCTATCTTAGTCTTTCTAAATCTCCCTCTTTGACATAGGAGGCTTGAGTTCTTGCATTTCCCATTACTCATAAATTCCCTGAGTTGAGGGCTCTTGGCCATTCCCAAGCTGAAGAATAAATCTGAGTTGTAAACAGTAGCTGCTATAATGAGAAGGTATTATGGTTTATCTATTTGTTTCTTAAAAGTACACTGGTTCTAGAGAATATGATATGATTAAGGCATGAATATAAACTTTTCTTGGCCCAGCTGGGAGTCTCAGTCATCTTCAGGCAATCAGGAGGACATAAAGGAAAACTTGGCTTTGGAGTCAGACAGATACATCCTGGTCAAACCCCAGTGTAGTCAGGTTATAGCTATGTGACTATGAGCAAGTTTCTTAAGCTAACTGAGCCTCAGTCTCAAGAGTAACAATGGGAATAATAGTACCCATTTTGCAGGAGTGTTGAGAAGATTAGATACAGTAATATAGGTGAAAATATGTAGAGAGTGCTCAGAAAATGTTACTCTCCATTCATTCTCTTTTCCCATTTAAATGAATGGCTGAAATTTTGCCCCTTGATACCTATTTTAGTTAGGAATTAGGTTTGGCTTGGTGTAACACCCAAAATAACAGGGACTTAGAAATAAGAAGTTTCTTTCTATCTCTTCTAGTGTCTGAAGATTAACAATCTAGGTGGCCCAGGGACCCCATTGCTCTGCCATCCCTATGGTCCAGGATGACTCTCCACTACACCCACGATCCACATAGGGTAGAGGAAGGGGAAAGAAGGCTCATGCACCATCCTTCAGGGAAACGATGAGTATTGCCTACATCACTTCCCTTCACATCCTCTTCCAGATCTTAGTCTCATGGCTACCCTAGCTATAAGAAAGGCTGGGAAATGTAGTCTGTAGTCGTTAGTCTGAACAGCTCTGTGCCCAGATGATGATTGAGGGTTCCATTCCTACAGAGGAGAGGGAAATGGTTATTAGCAGACAACTTGCAGCCTCTGCCCAGTGTCTGCATTTTTCCCTCCTGTTAGCTTGCAGCTGAAATCCTCAAATGTAAGTGCAAACTATACATAATAATTAAAACCAAATTAATCTTAAACTATTAAATAATGCATATGTTAAGTTACATTAGAAAAACATGTAAGAAATCAGATTTAGAGTATCACAAAATGTCAGTTTCTACTAGTAAGAGTTAAAATGCACAGGGACTTCTTAACAGGATGGAGTCTTTGCACTGAATACCTTTCATGTTCTCCTCCAGATCCACCCCTCCTCCATCTCCTTATTGCTCACTCCATCTCCTCAGGAGGCTGACTTGGAGGGGCCACATTGACAGCTCTCTCACGCTTTGCTTCCACTTGGGTTTGGCCAATAGGAAGCATCAGCAGGAAACTGATGGGAGATTGAAGGTGGGGCTGGGGCACTTAGTTCCCCAGCTGTCCCGCAGTGTGGACGCAGGTTGGCTGTTCTTTACATGAGGTCAGTTCCCATAGAGAAGCACTTCCTTTTGGCCCTCCTGTTTCCAGGTGTCCACATCTGCTCTCGCTCCTTTCTCTCTCCAGCATAAGGAACGTGATGGTCCCCTGCCACTTCTAGCCCCAGGTATGATTACCACATTACCACTTGTGGTTTCTCTGCACCTGAACCACACTTTTGCATATAGTAGCTCTTCAAATTACCCACTTAGAATAAGCCATCAATTTCCTTCCAGGATGAAATCCATGCTTAATGTTCCAAACACTATAGCATTAGGATACACAGAGCGAAACCCATTAGACTTGTAGGAAGAGATTTAAAAAGCAAAATTTCTTGAGGCATTTTTAACCAGTCATTGTTTATCAAAGCAGTGTAAGTGGTAATGTAAAAAATTTGCATCCTAGATAAAAAGAATAGGTACTATTTTCAAATGTCCAGGGACAATTTAGAACATTGAACAATATCTGCAACACATATGGCAAAAAATAATGTTCTTAACATATTAAGAACTTTGAAACAAAGTTATGAGAACAACATTTGCAGTAGAAAAGTTAACACATTAAAAATTAATTACTGGTAATCAAAATATGCAAACTAAAAGAGCAATAAGTTATCTTTTTTCACCTATCAAATTAACAAAGATTTAAAAAACAGTGGTAGCAAGAGTGATATGACAGTGTTGTTCACAGCTAGTGGGAGTATGAACTGATAAAAAAAAACTTTCTAGAAATAAATTTGTCCTCTTTGTGTCAAGAAACATCTGAAAATTTATACTCTTTCAATCAGTAAATCCACTTTTAGTAATTTATTAAAAATAAATAATAATGTAGATGTGTTTAAGGATGAGTAGTACACATTTATATAGCAAAGTGGAAATAGTCTAGATAATCAACAATAGTTGACGGTTACACTATGGTATATCATCATGGCATATCAATCTATTAAAAAATATACAGACATTAAAATAGAGTTTTCAAAAAATTAAATGAAATGGGACAATATTCCCCAAATATTAACTTCTTGTCACAGTATATAGAACTATAGAAAAGGTTTGATTCTTAAGTTAAAATATGCATAGAAAATTTTATTAACAGTGTTTATATGAGTAGTAAACTACAGATAATTTTTATGTCTTTTTATACTTTTCTGCATTTTCCAAATGTTTTACATTGGTACATATTTTTGTAAAACAATGTATTTTTTAAAAAGCAGCAACATTCTGAAGCCTCAAGCTGCCTAAGCAGTAAGTCATTTTCATGAAATTGTGTAGAGTTTCAGAAGCACAGGTGATCCTAATATAAGACTTACCTTTACCACCTTCCACGCCTCTATACCCAGTACATCATTCTGACAGAAAAAAACAAATAATTTTTCCTTTCTACTCTCACATACCACCCAACACAACATTTTGACACCATATGTGTGTGGGTTTCTCCCCACACACCAAGAAATTCTCCAGTGGACACCAGGTAGGTGTCCTATAATTAAATTTATTTCTGAGACAATCTACCTGGAGATAGTGTCAGATTCCACAGGTCAAGGGCTTAGTCCCACAAGACTGCCCTCACTTTGGATGCCAATTGCAAGCCCCAGGTTGTGGCCTGGGCTTTTGACTGACCTACTATAAATAGGGCTTCCCACAAACCCCCTTCTGGGGTTCAATTAATTTACCAGAGCTGCTCACAGAACTCAGGAAAACTTTACTTACATTTACCCATTTATTATATAGGATATTGCAAAGTGTACAGATGAACAGCCAGATGGAAGATTTGCGTAGGGCAATAAATGTGGGAAGGGACATGGAGCTGCCATGTTCTCTACAGGCATGCCATCCCCCAGGCACCTCCACATGTTCAGCTATCCAGAAGCTGTCTGTACTTTTGGGGTTTTATGGAAGCTTTCTTATGTAGGCATGATTGATTACATCAATAGCCACTGGAGATCAACTCAACCTTCACACCTTTCCCATCCCCAGAAGTTGGGGGATGGAGCACCATGACAGTGTACAAATGCTATGGCAATGTCTGAAAGGGGGAGGAACCTCAGTTCTGGGAACTCCATGCCCCTTTCCTAGAAAATTCATGAATAATCCACCCCTTGCTTAGCATATGATCAGGAAATAACCATAGGCATAGTCAATCAAGCAGCCCACACTGCTGCGCTGCCTATGGGGTGATCACTTGTATTCCTTTACTTTTTAATAAACTTGCTCTCACTTAAAAACAAACAAACAAACAAAACAGAAAATTTGGAGGGGTGGAAGTGGGGCTGAAAGCCACAACCTTCTAATCATGCTTGGTCTTTCCAATGATCATCTCCTATTCTGAAACTAACAAGGGTGCCCCAGCCACCAATCATCTCATCAGCATTCAAAAGTCATTCTTATCACTCTGGAGATTCCAAGGGTTTTGGGAACTGTATGCCATAAAACAGGAACAAAGTCCAAATCTACATTTCACAATATCATAACTTTCATAATATCATAATTTTCTTGGATAAGTCTTCTTACTCCAAAAGAGATTTTGAGCTATCTCAATACAGTTTGAAATAAGCACATTGGTTGCCAGGGTGAATCATTTTTAGAAAGCTATGAATTCAAAAAGTTAAAAATGTAATAGATGGTGGACTTCCTATAAGACTTGCTATAAAATAACAGTAATTAAGACAGTATTATAGTGTCATAAGGACGAACATATAGATCAATGGCACAGAATAAAGAGTTCTGTAATAGACCCACATGTATGTTGCCAACTGACTTACAAGAAAGAGGACAAGATAATTCAGTGGGAGAAAGGAGAGTCTTTACAACAAATGATGCTGGATCAAATGGATAGTTAAGTGAATTTTCATGTGAAAAAACAAATGAACTTTGACCCTTACCTCACACCATACACAACACACTATTCACAATGGATCAGGGAAGTAAGTGTAAAAGCTAAAGCAACAAAACTTGAAGAAATCACATGTAATTTTCATAACTTCAAGGTATGCAAATCTTTTTTAAATTTGAGCATAAAAGCATGATCATAAGAAGAAAAACTTAAAAAATTAAACTTCATCAAAATTAAAAACTTCCATTCTTTAAAAAAAATCATTAAGAACATAAAAAAATTAGTCACAGCCTGGATGAGGGTGTGTATGTAAATATTTGCAATACATATATCTGATAAAAGACTTATAAAAGAATACATAAAGAATTCTTAGAACCTATTGATAAAAAGTAAAATAACCCAATAAAAACCTACATAATACAGTATTTTTCCCTTGCTCTTCATCTGCTTCCCAAATATTTGAAAAGAGATCCTTATAACATATATCCAGTACTAGACAAACACAGTAATAGATGGAAAGGAATGTTGCTAGCAAAATAACAACAACAACAAAAAAGGCACAACATATTTACATTCCCATGGGAACTGCATGTCCATATTTTATTCTAAGTCCTAAGTTAAGGATTATGTGTAGAATGATTAGCTATAGTAAATTATAAGAAACTGAATATTGCTGAAATAGCCCCAGTAGGGAATTGATTAAATAAATCATGAAACATGCATACAATAAAAGTATATGCAGCCAGTAAAAATATTGTAGAAATATAAGCATTGGCATGAAAAGATATTTATATTATGTTGTTAAGTGAAAAAACAAATTATAAAATATATGTACAGTAAAATTCAGTTTTAGTAAAGAAAGATTTATTTATGTAAACCAATTGTCTGAAATGCAATAGTGTTACCTCTGGGAGTGATTACAGGTTGTTTTTATTTTTGCAACTTTATATCTTCCTCATGTTACTAATCACTAGCCTAGTATCTTAGTCCATTTTGTGTTGCTATAACAGAATATCTGAGACTGGGAAATTTATAAAGAACAGAAATTTATTTTCTCACTGTTCTGAAAACTGGGAAGTCCACGATCAAGGTGCCAGATCCTCACATGGTGAAAGGCTCAAGAGCCAGAGGGGATCAACTCTCTCCATCAAGCCCCTTCATAAGAACACCTAATTCCACTTGTGAAGAAGGAGCCCTCATAGCCTAATCACCTCCCAAAGGCCCTCCCTCTTGACACTACCATGGCCTCATCTCAATATTGGAGGGGACACATTCAAACCATAGCATCTAGTAACCCTATCAAACAATGATTCACGCTTTTATGGGTCCTAAGATTATTGCTATTTGCTGGAGAAGTTAATCCACAGGCTTCTCTTCTGGCTCCTCTCCCTAGCTTCCCCAGCCTTTATGACTACCCTTAGAGGCAGGCATGGGCTCCTCTCCATGTTCTCCTACCCTTAAGGAACAACCAGCTCTTTCTGGCTGTTTTCTAAGCATGGCTTTTGGATTTAGCATGAACTGAATTCCACATGGTGCCCGACATACTAATTTGTTCCTCTCCTGTTCTCTTCCACTCTGTGCATCTAATCCTTTCCTATTTTCCTTTCCTTCTTTGTCATCTTTTGCAGATAGATATCTGGTTTGGTTCCCAGAATCTCAACTTACAAATCACTTAACTGTACCCAGAGCCTTCGCTTATTCAACTCTCTTGTGTTGCTTATCCTTGGATGTTCAGGCTTTGATCTGTGTTTAAAGCTTTTGTTGAGTACAGTAGAGGGTCTGTTGTTTCTTTCTGCTTGGCTTCTTTTTCCTACACCTCTCTTCCAGTGAAAAATAATTTCTTGGCCACAGCCATGTGGTGTCTTCTGGATTATAGCAGTTTGGTCAGGTTTGGTCAGGCATTGGGATATAATGCCAGCTGGCCAATCAAATCCCCTCCCTCTTGGGACAAAAGCTGTAAGGAGGAGAGTCCTAGAGTATGCTTGTGACCATGTCCCCCATCATGCATGAAAACCAGTTTGACAGAATCAAGTTCACATACAGATAAGAGAGATGGATGAAGAAAACAGTCCACATGATTTTGTTCCCTTGATCCAGCTATCTCCGAGGCCAGTTCCATTCCTACTCTTGCTATGGATTGATTACACTTGTCAATAAATGCCCTCTTCAGTGCTTTGAGTTAGTCTGGAAAAAAAATTCTGTCACTTGTAACCAAGTGTTCTAATCATTTCAGATCTCTCAGACCCATGACTTAGTGCCACAGTAGCTCTTTGCACTCTTCCCTCAGAAAGTTGTCTTATCTATCTTCATACTCTCAGCACCCACCTCTGTGCAGGCAACAGAAGTTTTGGACTGGGCGTAGAGAGACGTGGGTTCCACTTTGGTTCTGTTAGCAAAGGCTATGTGAGTGAGGGGAGAGCCTTTATCCAGGTGTCAACTTCCTCATATACAAAAGGAGGGCATTTAATTAGGCAGGTTCTAAAATTCCTGCCAGCTCTAACATATGATGGTTTTCTGATTCCAAATTCGACATCTGCAGGCTGACTTAATGAGAACTCTGATCCCATAGTTGCTTGTTTAGCACTTCCAGTTGCATGTCTCACCATCATCTCAAACTCAACAACTCTCCAACCAGCCACCATTTCCCCACACAGTCTTGTCTTTTGTGTTTCCATCAATGGGACCCCTGTTTTTCCAGACACCAAGACTCAAATATGTGAAATCATTTTTAACTGCTTGCAAGCTCTTATCACATAGACTTAAGTGGCCATCAATGCTACTATTTCTCCCTGAAAAAATTCTAAAAGCCATCCTGGTTTGGGCTTTTGTTATTGTATGCTAAGCTCTATCTAGATCTGACTATATCTATCTCTGTCTCTCATATATATCTATATTGATATCTTGTCTGTATTTGCATCTTCGTCTATATCTACATCTCTATCTGTATCTGTACTTATATCTATATCCATATCTAAATCATCTCTATACCCATTCTCTATCCCAAGTTCCAGGCCCATATCTTCAAACATATATTGAAAATTTCTACCTGGATGCCTGTGTTAGTTCATTCTTGCATTGCTATAAAGAAATACCTGAGGCTGGGTAATTTATTAAAAAAAGAGATTAAATTAGCTCACAGTTCTACAGGCTATACATGAAGCATAGAACCGGCATCTGCTGGGCTTCTAGGGAGGCCTCAGGGAGTTTTACTCATGGTGGAAGGTGAAGTGGGAGCAGGCACATCACACGGTGGGGCAGGAGCAAGACAGAGAGTTGATGAGGGAGAGAAGCCACACTTTACAGCAACCAGATCTCCTGAGAACTCACTCACTGTCATGAGGACAGCACCAAGCCATTCATGAGGGATCCATCCCCATGACCCGGTCACCCCCCACTAGGCTCTATCTCCAACATTAGGGATGACATTTCAACATGAGATTTGGGTAGGGACAAATATCCAACTATGTTAGTGCTTTTCAGGTATCTCAAATTCATTATCATTTGTTCGAATACCTATTTCTCCCATGTTACATGTTTGGAGTAATCACCATGTAATTTATTTCCCAAGCTATAAATCGTGGATACGATCTTAACTCCTCCTCTGCTCTAATCACCCCTTCTAACCCTATAAACTCTCCCTTAGAAATCGCTCTCAAACCTTCCCCTACTCCCTTGGATCCATCTCCTCAAATTGTCCTAGTTCAGGCTTTTGTTGTGTCTCACCGAACTGCTGAAATGACCTCTGGTAACTCTCCCTGCCTCAATTCTCAGCCCACCCTACCCATTCTTTCTATTGATGCTAGACTGTTCTTTTCAGGTCACTAAAGCAACAAAGTCTATCTACTGAAGGGCAATTTTTAAGGGTCATCCTTTTGCTGCAGGATCAAGTCCAAATGTCTTAGCATGGCCTGAAATGATAAAAATGATAACAGGAAGGTGCCTTAAGAACAACAGGAGGTATTCAGAAATTATTTCAAGTGGTTTCGTACAGAGCTTCCCAGGGAATTCTCTGAGGAGCACAGCTACAATAAGAAATATGCAAAGATGGCCGGACACGGTGGCTCACGCCTGTAACCCTAGCACTTTGGGAAGACAAGGCGGGTGGATCATGAGGTCAAGAGTTTGAGAACAGCCTGGACAACATGGTGAAACCTCGTCTCTACTAAAGATGCGAAAAATTAGCCGGGAATGGTGGTGCGTACCTGTAATCCTAGCTACTTAGGAGGCTGAGGCAGGAGAATCGCTTGAATCTGGGAGGCTGAGGTTGCAGTGAGCTGAGATCGTGCCATTACACTCCAGCCTGGGCCACACACACAAAAAAAAAAAAAAAAAAAAAAAGAAAAAGAAAAAGAAAAAAAGAAAGAAATAAGCAAAGATGAAGAGTGGTGCATCTCAAGAAAATTAGATTTTGAAACGAGCTCAGGCTTGGGAAAAATGCAAAAGTCATCTTAGATATTGGTCTTTAGTGGGAGGACCAAGCTGCCACTAGAGAGAATATGCTCAAGGTGATAATGAAGATGCTCAAGCTCAAAGTTTAGTCCTTGATGCCAGAGGCGTGGTCTACTTTCTCTCCTGGATTCAGTCTCTGGCAAGTTGGGTAAATCTGGTAGATGCTCCCACTGCTGGAGTGGGCCTCCCAGATCACTGCTGTTCTGGGTTTTAGGGATAACAGTCTTCATCACATACCCTCATCTTTCCTGGGCTGGAGGGCTCAGGATTGCCCTTCCTCACTTGGCAAGAGCGCCAGGGTCTGAGACTGGGCTCACCTGGAGAAGACAAGAGGGCGCAGCATGTCCAGGGGAGAACAGGTTGATTTCTGCACTGGATCTTGGGGCAAAGTGCCGGCAGGGAACAGGGGACCCTCTTGCTTTATTTCATCTTTTGTGCTTATATTTCCTTTTGGAATTCTGGGGAATGCTTGTCATTGCAAGCAGGATCTGGGTTCCCACACCTGGGCCATTTGTGAGTCTATAAATATCCATCAGTAGGCTGTTCTGATACAACTTAAAACCCCACGATTACTTTTGTCATACAAAGCAAGAAGAATGAGGGAGGATGGGAACACGTTTTCTGGCAGATGGTATCTGGGAACAGATGACAAAGAGAAGACAGGTCAGTCGACTCCTACTGAAAGGAAAAATTTGGCTTTCTCTGTCCAAGACAGAGATCTTCATTCTAGGAAGTACAGAACAAATGTGGTTACAAAGGAATGTGAATGTAAAAATAGGATTGGGTGGTAAGAGAGCAATTTATTGCTTTTGAAAAAAAAATTTAATGGTTAAATTTTTTTTAACTTTAAAGAGCAATATGAAAGTAAAATGTAGAAGGAAAAGTTCCTCATAGCCCAACTAGCAGAGGTAAACCTTAACAGTTTCATCTGGTTCCTTCCACCCCTCCCTTTTGTTTTACTGTACACATATTTTTCTTCTATTTATTTTTTGAATCACAATCTTACAATACACAAAATTTGTATTCTGCTTTTTCCATGAACATTATGGAATAATTATATTTGTGATTTCTTGCACAGCTCTTATGAACCTTTGTTAATTCAGCAAATATTTATCCAGCAGCTACAGTGCCCCAGGTATGGACGCTTTCCTCCTGGCGTTTGCAGTCAGTGAAGCACATGGACAAGTGAGCCCACAGGTACCCGGCTCCAAGGACCAAGAGAGGACATTTGGGATCTGGGGGAGCACGTGGGAAGGGCCCAGATGTGTGTGGGGTGGGTGTCATAGAAGCTTCCTACAGGAGGAGGAGTCTAAGCTGAGCTCTGTAGGATGAGTGAGAATTGGCCAGGAAAAGAATGTGAGAGGACAAAGGGTGTCCTGAGGTCTGGATGAGAGTGAGAGTGTGAGAGGCTGAAGTAAGTTCTTTCTACCGAGGATCTGAACAGCCAAAGTGAACGCAGACGGGGGCAGTGATATTAGAGGCAGAAGCCAAGGGGGAGGTTGAGTGGGAGGCAGGGTCATGATGGGTCCATCAGCCACTCAAGCCTTGTAGAGGAGTCTAAGCAGTGTCTTGAAGGTTATGGGAGCAGAAGGGTTTTAAGAAAGGACCTGGCAGTGGTCAGGTCTGCATTTTAGAAAGATTGCTCTGGCTGCGCTGAGAAGGACACATTGGAAGGGGATAAAAGTAATGTTGGGGAGACCACTTAGGAAACTGCCGTAATCCTGTTGAGCTGAAGGATCCCTGAGCTGCTCTGTGCTTTCAGCCCTGCAGCACCAGGTATAGAGGAAACAGCCTTCCACAGACTTGTCTACCCACTTTCCTCAGCTCCATTCCTAGCCGGGCATGTCTGGCTTCAGGAGGGCTGATGAGTGACATTTTTCTGATTGTCTTACTCTCCATGTAGGACCTTTGATCCCCAAGTGTTCCCCACAATTGCATACTGTCTTATTTCTAACCTATGTCCCCTGCCTTTTAACACCCACAGTGGGTCTGCTTCCTGCTTTAAGCTCAACTGATGCAGCCTTCTTGGCCCCCCACTCAAACTAGTCTATCACTCTGGTGGCACTTACCTTGCACGGGGAGATCTTATGTTCTTATGCATTGTTTGTCTCCACTACATTGTTTGAGACTAGAGCTACTTGTTTCTGAGAACAGTGCCTGGCAGATGGTAAGGGCTCAGTCTGTTCAGTGAGTGAACGAATAAATGATTGAATGAATGAAAGAATGAATATATATATATATATATAGCTCCAAAGCTCGGGAGAGAGGTCTGGGCTGTAGATAAAGATTCTCGAGTCATTGAAGCCATGGATGTGGATGAGATCACCTGAGGAGAGTACAGAGTAAGAAGGAAAAAGAGGACAGTGAGCCAAAAATGGAATTCTGAAGAGGGCCCACAGCAGAGCAGGAGAAGGGGTGGCCAGAGGGTAGGATCCAGCTCTGGGTGGGCTGTGTGGAGAAGCTAGAAGAAGGAGCATTTGAAGATGGAGAGACAGGGCTGGGCATGGTGGCACATGCCTGTAATCCCAGCTCTCTGGGAGGCCCACATGAGAGAATTACTTGAGGCCAGGAGTTCAAGACCAGCCTGGGCAACATAGTGAGACTCCCTCTCTACAAAAAAATATAAACAAAGATGAAGAGACAGAACCATATGCTGTGAAACTCGAGTTAGCAATAAAAAGAGGTCTTTGGGGTCCATGGAGAGAGCAGTTTCTGGAAAGTGGTGGGGACAGAGCCATGCTACCATGGACTGAGGAGAAAGTAAGGGAGAGGAAGGAAAGGCAGCCAGTGTGTGCGCTTCCAAGGAGTTGGCTGTGGATCGGGGAGGGAGCTAAGGCAAGAGCTGGAGCTGCAGTTTTAACATGGCAGAGCAAGTAAATGGTGATGGGAGGGGCAGACAGAGAGCAAGGGACTGAATAACTCACGGGGGCAGGAGCGCGGACTGCAAGAGGGTTGTCCCTGAGAAGGCAGGAGGAGATGCCTGTGTGACCCTCCTTGGGGATGGAGTCCGGAGGGAGGGCAGAGGCTTACAGCAGACAGCACAGCTCCCCCGATGTCAACCTGAGGGGAGAGACTGAGGCCACATGGGCCAGGCATAAGGATCCTTGTGTATCTAGGGTCAGAAGATCCAGGAACTTATACTCCACCAGGTCCCCCCTCACCGGGTGTGGAAGGCAAGGCTCTCTGCTGGGAGGACTGGGAGATTTTGGCTGGACTAAGGTCCCATTAGTACACAGAACTCCTACTAAGGAGTTGCCAGAATTGCTGCCCAGGGCCAGAACTTGGTGGATTGCTTCAGCTAGGTCCTGAAAGTGTTAATTCTCATCTGGAGTTTTCGGCCAGGAGGAATTTCCCTCTTTTTAGGAAAAGACCATTTCTTAAGCTCTTCTGAACCTCCTCCTACCCTTCCTCCCGGAGAAGCGGAGGGGCCTGGTGCCTGCCCTTCCCTGCCGGGCTCAACCCCTAAAGAGGGCAGTATTTTCACAGGTGGGCCCTGCTTTAAGAAGCCCCATTATAAGAAGATTCTGGCTTTTTAAACTGGGGCCAATAAAAGAATTTGCCAAGAGGGTCTTTGAAGTAATGACCTCCCTAGCTGGTGCCTTGAAACATATTTTTACATCGTGGAGGAGAGATTATGAGCTGGGGGGCCTGAGAAGTGTGGGAGGCAAAAGACCCTGAGGGTGGCAGAGTCCTGGCTCCCATCCAGAGGCCCCACCAGGGGAGTAGAGGCAGCGACTCAGGAAGGAGGAGCCTGGGGTCTGGGGAAATCAGATGCACAGAATTCTGTGTCTAAGCCCAGTTCTTGGGCACAGCAAGGCTTGTCTGGATTAGGACTATTTATTCTCTACAAACCCAAGCCTAGCCAGCCTTGGTGTGAGGTCCGGGCCAGCTGAAGCCACGTAGAGCGGCCCATTCTCCTGTGTCCAGGGAGGATGAGCAGGGTGTGGGCAGAGGATGGCGAGGGGTAGGGTGGAGGCCTGGAGGGTGGTCAGCCCACATGGTGCTAAGAATCTTTTGTGTGATTTTAAAAATTACCTCATCTTTCCCATTCAATCATTCATCTATGCCTCCAGTCTTTATTGAACACCTACTATATGCCAGACTCCTCCCTGGGGATGAAATGGTAAGTGCAGTAGGCCTGGTCCCTGCTGTCGTAGAGCTCACATTCTGAAAGGGGAGACAGACATTAAACAAATAAGCATGTCACTGTGTGCTTACGAACCATGAGAGAGCTGTGGGAGAGCACTCAGTGAGCGTGGTGGCATATCACAGGGACCGACATCTATGGGGTGCTGCAGTGGTGGCTGGGGTCCTGGGGACACCACCTGTGAGCTGGGGCCTGGAGGATGAGCGGACATTAACCAGGGGAGAGTGGGACTTCAGGCGTGGGGAACAGCATGTGGGAGAGCTCTTGGGAGCAGGGAGTACAGCCGGTAAGAAGCAGAAGACCAGGAGAGCTGCATGCAGACCGCAGAGGCAGGGTTGGTGGGCAGGGGCAGGGATGAGGTTAGGGAGGTTGGCCGGGGCCAGGTCATGCAGAGCCTGCTGGTATTCGGGGTGTAAAATAGGAAGTCTTTGGCTGCGATTCTGCAGCTGGCAGAGGTTTGGGTGTGAAATTCCCTCCTGGCAATGATCAAGCGGCACTGGTAATCAGAAAATGGAAATGCAGTTCAATGCCCCTTACTTTTGGCCCCCCTTTCACTCAATTTTTGTCCACCTAGAAATCCTTCTCAGAGAACAGCTAGAAACAGAGAGGAACCCCTGCCTTCTCCCTGCTCTGGGCTCTCAGGCTTCCCCACAGGACCCCACTGCTGAATCCTGACACTGCCTGCAGGAGGACATCTCGTGCAGCATTGGGGCCACCGTCTCTGAGGCCTCCTAGTCCAACCCTCTCATTTTAGGAATGTGCATACTGAGGTGGGAGGGAGGAGTGAGCTCTTCAGCTCCCACAGAGCATTCTAGATGCCAAAAACGCTTTACCCCAGAGGCCTCAAATGCCTCCCACCTGCCATCTTTAGTGAGTCCTTGCTGTGACCTAGATGCTATAGGAGAGAAAAAAGTAGGCAAGATGTGTATATAAAAAGAGGATCAGGACTTTCAGTTGCCAAATCCACATGTAAGGAGCTTGGAAGTCGCCATTCTCTCCTAGCAAAAAGCAAAAGCCTGAACAGACTGAAAAATCCACAACTATTCTTGGATCCCTAAGAGAGATGAGGCCACAGAGCAGCCACTGTCCCCCAGATCAAAGAGACAGACAAGCAAATACAGGAAGTCACAGCTTATGGAGCAGAGACTCAGGAACAGAAACCTCCAAGGGAACCAGGGCCAGGGTAGGAAAACCTGCACTGTAATTAATGAATTGTTTGAGGTTCACAGTTTAAAACTCCCAGGGGACCCAGTTATACGGGGGCTCCCACACTTTTGTGAGTTTTACCACCAGGAGCTTAACCAGGTTGTCAGAGTAAATGTTAGGGGAAAAAAATTCCCTCCTGCTTCTGGCATGGGGTGGGGGAAAACGAACCATTTTGAAATGCACCAGAGCATTCTGTTCTTCTTAACAAGGCCTGTCCTCAGGAGAAACCGTTTAATGAGAGGCTAACCTGCTAAGGTTTTATCAGAGCCTAACTGACCTGCAGGAAGGAAAATATCCAACTCCAGTTCACTCTAGTCACCCTTTCCCATCTAAGGAGGTTAGGGGTTGGAGACTGGGACGCACTTGTGAAGCACAGCCTCACTGAAAGACTAAGACCTAATCATACTGGTACCTTGATCTTGGACTTCCCAGCTTTCAGAACTGTGAGCAATAAATCTCTGTTGTGTATAAGTTACCCACTGTGAGGCATTTTGTTATAGCAGCACAAACCCCCTAAGACAGTTGTAAATGCGTATTGCAAACTCTAGGGTAACCACTAAAAATAGTTTAAAAAGGAAACATAACTGATATGCTAAGAAAGGAAAGAAAATAGAATCGTATAAAATGTTGAATTAAAGCTAGAAAAGAAAATGAGCAGAAGACAAAGACAGGAACAAAGAACAAGTACATCAAATAGAAAATAGCAATAAATATGGTAGGTATTAATTCAATTATATCAATAATTAATTTGAATGTCAATGGTTTAAATGTACCAATTGAAAGACAGACATTGTCAGAGCACATCAAAAAACAAGACACAACTATATGTTCTCTACCTGCTTGAAATATAAAGACCCATATGGATTAAAAGTAAATGGTTGGAGAAAATATACCATACTAAAACTAATTGAAAGAAAATGGAAACAGCTATATCAATTTCAGACAGAGGAGATTTGCAAAGCAAGAAAAATTATAAGGGAAAAAAGGTGTAACATGATGATAAAGGGGTCAACTCTCCAAGAAGACGTAATAATCTTTAACACATATGCATTTAATAACAGAGGATCACAAGGCAAAAACTGACAGAACTACAAGGAGAAGTAGATAAATTCACTATTATAGTTGGAGACTTAAACATCCTTCATTAGAAATGTACAGATCCAGCAGGCAGAACATCAGGAAGGACATAGTTGAACTCAACAATATCATTAGTCACCTGGACATAGTTGAAATCTATGGATTACTTTAACAACAGCAGAATATACGTTCTTTTCAAGCTCATGTGGAATATTCTAGGCCATAAAACACACAGTACCAAATTTAAAAGGATAGAAATTATACAGTATTTGCTCTCAGATCACAGTGAAATTAAACTACAGATGAATAGCAGAAAGATAACTGGAGAATCTCAAAATACATGGAGATTAAACAACCATTTCTGTATAACACATCATTCACAGAAGAAATAACAAGAAAAATTTAAAAATATTTTGAACTAAATGAAAATGAAAACACAACTTATCAAAATTTGTGGGATGCAGCAAAACAAATGCTTAGTGGGAAATGTATTTATTTCATATTTTCTTGTTTTTTATTTTCAACTTTTATTTTAGATTCAGGGAGCACATGCACATGCTTATTAGCTGAGTATATTGTGTAATGCTGAGATCTGGGGTACAAATAATCCCATCATCCTGGTACTGAGCATAGTACCCAATAGTTTTTCAACCCTTGACCCTCTCCCTTCCTACCATTCTACTAGTTCCTAGTTTCTGTTGCTTTCTTTTTGTCTATGAGTATCCAATGTTTAGCTCCCACTTATAATTAAGAACAAATGGTATTTGGTTTTCTGTTTCTGTGTAAATTACTTAGGATGATGGACTCCAGCTGCATCCATGTGGCTGCAAAGGACATAATTTCTTTTTTTTATGACTGCATAGTATTCCAGGGTGTACCACATTTTCTTTATCTAGTGCACCATTGATGGGTACCTAGGTTGATTCCATGTTTTTACTATTGTTAATAGTGCTGTGATGAACATGCAAGTTCATGTGTCTTTTTGGTAGAGTGATTTGTTTTCTTTTGGATATATACCCAGTAATGGAATTGCTGGGTTCTTCTATTTTAAGTTATTTGAGTAATCTCCAAACTGCTTTCCACAGTGGCTGAAGTAATTTACATTCCTAGCAACGTTGTATAAGTGTTCCCTTTTCTCAGTGCCTTGCCAGTATCTGTTGTCTTTTGACTTTTTAGTTATAGCCATTCTGAGATGGTATTTCACTGTGGTTTTGATTTTCATTTCTCTTATGATTAGTGATGTTGAGCATTTTTGCATGTTTGTTGGCTGCTTATATGTCTTCTTTTGAGGAGTGTCTGTTCATGCCTTCTGTCCATTTCTAAACTGGGCTATTTGTTTTTTGCATCTTCGATTGTTTAAGTTCCTTATAGATTCTGAATATTACACCTCTATTGGATGTATAGTTTGCAAATATTTTCTCCTATCCTGTAAGTTGTCTGTTTATTGATGGTTTCTTTTGCTGTGCAGAAGCTGTTTAATTTAATTTGGTCCCACTTGTCAATTTTTGCTTGTTTGTTTGCAATTGCTTTTGAGGACTTAGTCATAAGTTGTTTTGCAAGACCAATGTCCAGAATGGTGCTTCTTAGGTTTTCCTCTATAATTCTTATAACTTGAGGTCTTACATTTAAATCTCTAATCTATCTTGAATTAATTTTTGTGTATGGTAAAAGGTAGGGGTCCACTTTTATTCTTCTCCATATGGCTAGCCAGTTATCCAAGTACCATTTATTGAATAGGGAGTTCTTTCTTCACTGCTTATTTTTGTCAACTTTGTTGAAGACTAGATGGCTGTAGATGTGCAGCTTTATTTCTGGGATCTTTAGCCTGTTCCACTGGTCTATGTATCTGTTTTTGTACCAGTACCATGCTGTTTTGGTTACTGTAACCTTACAGTACAGTTTAAAGTCAAGTAATGTGATATGTCTGGCTTTGCCCTTTTTGCTTAGGATTGCTTTGGCTATTTGGGCTTTTTGGCTCTATATCAGTTTTGGAAATTTTTTCTAGTTCTGTAAAAAATAACAGTAGTTTGACAGAAATAATGTTGAATCTGTAAAGTGCTTTGGGCAGTGTGGTCATTTTAACAATACTGGTTCTTCTAATTCATGAGCATTGAATGTTTTTCTATTTGTGTCATTTATGATTTCTTTTAGTAGTGTTTTTTAGTTCTCCTTGTAGAGCTCTTTCACCTCCTTGGTTAGATGTGCTCCTAGCTATTTTACTTTTTCATATGGCTATTGTAAATGGGATTGAGTTCTTGATTTGGCTCTCAGCTTGAACATTATTGATGTATAAAAATGCTAATGATATTTATACATTGATTTTGTATCCTGAAACTTTACAGAAGTAATATTTTCAGGTCCAGGGGCCTTTTGGCAGAGTCTTCAGGGTTTTCTGGGTATAGAATCATAACATCTGTGAAGAGAGAAAGTTTGACTTTTTCTTTTCCTATTTTAATATGTTTTATTGTTTTATTTTTCCTGATTGCTCTGTACAGCACTTTTAGTCTATGTTGAATAGAGTCAGCACGCTTGTCTTGTTCCAGTTCTCCAAGAGAATGCTTCCAGTTTTTGCCCATTCAGTTTGATGTTGGCTGTAGGACTGTCTTAAGATGGCTCTTATTATTCTGAGGAATGTTACTTTAGTGCCTAGTTTCTTGAGAGTTTTTCATTCTGAGGGGATATTGGATTTTATTGAAAGCTTCTTCCATGCCTATTTAGATAATCATGTGGTTTTTGTTTTTAATTCTGTTTATGTGGCAAATCACATTTATTGATTTGTGTATGTTGAACCAAATTTGCATTCCAGGAATGAAGGCCTATTTGAACATGGTGAACTAACTTTTTGATATGCTGTTGGATTTGATTTGCTAGTATTTTGTTAAAGATTTTTGTGTCTATGTTGATCAGGGATGTTGACCTATAGTTTTCTTTTGTTGTTGTTGTGTCGTTGCCAGATTTTGGTATCAGGGTGATGCTGGCTTCACAGAATGAGTTAAGAAGTCCTTCCTCCTTAATTTTTTGGAATAGTTTCTGTAGAATTGGTACCAGCCATTCTTTGTATGTCTAGTCAAAACTGGCTATAAATGCATCTGGTCCAGTCATTTTGTTTATTTGTTTGTTTCTGGGTTTTTAAAAATTACTAATGCAACTTCAGAACTTGATATTAATCTGTTGAAGGTTTCTCTTTTCTCCTGACTCAACCTTGGGAGACTGCATGTTTACAGAAATGTATCCATTTTCTCTATGTTTGCACAGAGGTATCCTGCTAGTTTCTGAGGATCTTTTGTATTTTTGTGGGATTGGTTTTAATGTGACCTTCTTTATTTCTTATTGTTGTTAATTTGGATATTCTGCCTTTTTTTTCTTTGTTAATCTAGTGAGTGGTATATCAATCTTGTTTATCCTTTCAAACAACCAACTTTTTGTTTCATTGATTCTTTACACAGAGTTTTAGATCTCAAGGTCAGTCAGTTCTGCTCTAGTTTTAGCTATTTCTTTTCTTCTAGCAGCTTTGCAGTTAGTTTGTTCTTGTATTTCTAGTTCCTAGTTTCTTGTATTTCTAGCTCCTCTAGTTGTCATGTTAGATCATTAATTTGAGATTGCTCTAACTTTTTGAGGTAGACTTTTAATGTTATAAATTTTCCTCTTAAGACTGCTCTTGCTGCATCCTTGCTTGGGATTTTGCTTAGATTTTGATATGTTGTGTCTCTGTTTCATTTGCCTCAAATAATTTTTTTTATTTCTGCCATAATTTTCTTATTTATTCAAAAGTCATTTAGGAACAAATTGTTTAATTTCCATGTAATAGTGTGGTTTTGAGATACCTTCTTGGTATTGATTTCTATTTCTCTTTCATTGTGGTCTGAAATTATGGTTGGTATAATTTCATTTTTTAAAATTTATTGAGACTTGCTTTGTGGCTGAGCATGTGGTCAATCTTGAAGTATGTAGCATGGGCAGATGAGAAGAATGTATATTCTGTGGTTGATGAGTAGAGTATCTATTTGTTCTAATTGGTCTAGTGTCAGAAAGAAAGTTAAAACATGGAATGCATGTATTAGGAAGCAAGAAAGATCTAAAATTATTCATCTAAGTTTTCACCTTGGAAAACTAGAAAATAAAGCAAATTAAAATCAAAGTAAGCAGAAGAAAAGAAATAATAAAATTAGAGCATAAATCAATGAAATTGAAAATAGGAAATCAATAGAAATAAATCAATGAAACAAAAAATTGGTTCTTTGAAAAGATTAGTAAAAATGATAAGCCACTAGGCCGGCTAACTGAGAGACAGAGAGAGAGATAGAGACAGAGACTACAATATCAGAAACGAAAAAAGGAACACCACTAAAGATCCCATAGACATTAGAAGGATCATAAAGGAGTCCTGTGAACAATTCTATGCTCACAAATTTGATATCCTAGATAAATTGAACCCATATCTTGAAAACACAGTCTGTCAAAACTCACACAAGAAGAAATAGATAATCTGGAAGGCCTATACCTATCAAAGAAATTGGAGCAATAATTAATAACCTTCCAAAACAGAAATCACCAGGCACAGATAGGGTCACTGTTGAATTTCACCAAATATTTATGGAGGAAATTATAACAATTTTCTACAATCTCTTAAAGAAGATAGAAGCAGAGGAATATTTTCTAACCCCATATTGCTAGCATTACCCTAGTACCAAAACCAGATAAAGATATTACAAGAAAGAAAAACTATAGAACAATATTTCTCATGAACATAGATGCAAAATGCTCAACAAAATATTAGCAAGAAATACAACAATGTATGAAAAGAATTATACACCATGACCAAGTAGGATTTATCCTAGGTTTGCTGGTGTCATTCAATATGTGAAAAGCAATTAACCTAATTTATGATATGAACAGGCTAAGAAAGAAAAATTATTTGATAAAATTTTAACATCCATTTATGATTAAAACTTTCAGTAAACTAAAAATAGAGGAGAAAGAGTATCCACAAAAAACCCTATAGCTAACATCATACTTAATGATGAGAAACTAGAAGCTTTCCCACTAAGATCAAAAACAAGGCAAGGCCGTCCTCTTTCATCATTCCTTTCCAACATTGTACTGAAAGTCCTAGCTAATGCACTAAAACAAGAAAAGGAAATGAAATACATACAGATTGAGAAGGAAAATATAAAGCTGGTTTTGTTCAAAGAGGACATGATTGCCTATGTAGAAAAATTAACAGAATTGATTAAAAAACCCCTTGTGAAACTAATAAGCAATTATAGCAAGGTTTCAGGATACAAAATTAATATACAGAAGTTAATCATTTTCCTATATAGCAACAATGAACAAATGGCATTTAAAATCAAAACTGTAATACCATTTATATTATCACCAAAAAGTAGGTATAAATAGAATAAAATATGTAAAAGATCTATATGAGGAAAACCACAAAGCTCTGAAAACAGAAACCAAAGAACTAAATAAATGGAGATGCATTCTATGTTCATGAATAAAAGGACTCAATATTGTCCAGATGTCAGTTATTCCCAACTTGGTCTGTATATTCAATGCAATCCCAATCAAAATTCCATTAAGTTATTTTGTGGGTATTGAAAAACTGATTCTGAAGATATGGAAAGGTAAAAGACTCAGAATAATCAACACAATACTGAAGAAGAACAAAATTGGGAAACTGATGCTACCCAACTTGAAGACTTACTATAAAGCTGTAGTGATCTAGAGTGTGTTATTAGTGAAGGAACAGGAAAATTGATCAGTAGAATAGAACGGAGAGCACAGAAACAGATCCACATCAGTAGAGTTAACCGATCTTTGACAAACAAGCAAAGGCAATACAATGGAGGAAAGATAGTCTTTTTAGCAAATGGTTCTGGAATAACTGGACATCCATATATATATATAAAAATGAATCTAGACACCTACACCTTTCACATAAATGAACTAAAAGTGAACAAAGCCTACATCTTTCACATAAATGAACTAAGGACCTTAGACCTAAAAGTAAAATGCAAAACTAAAATACTCCTAAAACGTAGTATAGCAGAAAACCTACATAACCTTGGGAATGGTGAGGACTTTTTAGGTACAACACCAAAGGTATGAACCTTAAAGAAATGATTGATAAGCTGCACTTTATTGAAATTAAGTACTTCTGCTATGTGAAAGAAAATGTTAAGGAAATAAGAAGAGAAGCCACAGAATAAAGAAATGTTTTCCAAAATCCAAAACACTGATCATACCAAACACTGGAGAGGATGTGGAGCGACAGGAACTCTCATTCATTGCTAATGGGAATGAAAAATAAGGCAGCCACGTTGGAAGGCATCTGGCATTTTCTTACAGAACTAAACACACTCTTACCATATGATCCAGCAATTGTGCTCCTTGGTATTTACCCAAATGAGTTAAAAACGTATGTCCACACAAAAACCTGAACACAGATGTTTACAGCAGCTTTATTCATAATTGCCTGGAAGCAACCAAGATATTCTAGGTAAGTGAATAAATAAACTGTGGCATATCCAGACAATGGAACATTATTTAGCACTAATAGGAATTGAGCTATCAAGCCATGAAAAAACATGGAGAAATGTTAAATGCATACAACTAAGCGAAAGAAGCCAATCTAAAAAGGCCACATACTCTATGATTCCAACTATATAACATTCTGGAAAAGGGAGAACTATTAAAGCAGTAAAAAGGTCAATGGTTGCCAGGGAAAAGAGAGGGAGAGAGGATAAACACGTGTAGCACAGAGGATTTTTAGGGCAGTGAAACCACTCTGTATGATACTACAATGGTGGATACACATCACACATGTATCCAAACCCATAGAACTTACAACACCAAGCGTGAACCCTAATGTGAACTATGGACTCTGGGTGATGATGATGTGTCAGTGTAGGTTCATCAGTTGTAACAAATGTACCTCTCTGGTGTGGGATGTTACTAATGGGAGAGGTAATGCATTTGTCGGGGAAGGGGGCACATGGGAAATTCCTACACCCAATTGTGAGTGAAGCTAAAACTGCTCTTAAAAAATTAAGTCTTAAAAAAAAAGAAAGCATCAAACGTGAAACACGATCGCTGCCATCTGTGTATTGCTTCAAGGTTCACAAAGTGATTTTCCAGACTTTGGCTACTCTGTGAAGTTCATACTATTTTCACTTAAGAGATGAGGAGTCTGTGGTTCAGAGAGGTTAAGTGACTCCTCTAAGGTCAGACAGGCAGCACGTGGAGAAGCTGGCCCCAGCCTTCAGACCTTGTGTCTGCCCCTTTGAACTTCACAGCCACAGTAGGAGAAAGGCGACAGGACAAGAGAACCACCAGGAAGGGCTTCCTGGGACATGAGGAGTCTAATAGGAGTGAGGGACAGAGGGAGCAATGAGGAGATCTGTTTGGCAGGAGTGAGGATTTTTTTTTTTTTTTTGCAAAGGAGTAGTAAGAAATCAGGTTGAATCAGCAAGTAGAAGGTTTGGAATGCCAGGCTGAGGAGATTTGATTTCTTTGGAGATCCCCTGAAGGCTTTTGCACAGAGGCGTGACCCAGGCAAACATCCTCTTGTTTGCAATGCAGGATAGGTTGAAAGGAGTGAAGTTAGGAGACAGGGCCTGCAGTCCAGAGGCTGCTGTGTTCTGGGAGAAAAACAGTCAGTTGTGACATAGGGGTGCCAGAGAAGGTGGGGCAGGAGTAGACACTGGGCATTGCTGGAAGAGGCCCCAGTGGGACTTGTTGAGTGTGTCTGTGTGGTTGGGTGAATCCCCAAGGACACTAAGGCCACAGCCATGTGCTTGGATTGCTATGACATTTGGTGCCAGATTGTGGGGGAGGATGGCGTGTTATCCAGGCAAAGAGTGAGGTGTTGAGAGGACGCTCAGCTGGGGAAGCCAAGCGGAGGACTGGAAAGTTGAGCCTACAACTTGGAAGGGAGGATCTCTGGGTTAACTAGCTTCTGGTATGAATTAATCACCAATTAACTGATCATTCCTAAGCAGAATGCCGCCTCTGTGAATTTCCAGTCAAACTCTGCAACCCCAGTTATTGAATTCGGGCCTGTCATTCCTGAGGTCAGCCCCACCCTTGACTATCATTAACGACAATATTAGCTCACCCTTCCTTCTCTACACTCTCCACTCCTCATTCTTGGCCAACTCTGGGTAGAAACATAAAGGGAAACTCACCTTTCAGTTTCCATCTGACTTACCTCCAAAGCTTCCCTGATTCCCTTATACCCCAGGGAAAATGACATGGCCCAGTCTCTTCCTGTTCTCATCAACTCTTTTGCTCATGTGTTTTACTCTCCTGGTGTTCCCGCTGGAATGGCTGCCCTTCTCCTTGACCTATCTCAGCTTTCCCAGGTGGGCCGCCAAAAATTCTTGTAGGTTGAAAACCACAAGCCTATGTGAACCCTGCCCATTTTCCACAGCCCATTCATGTTTCATCTCTAGGAGCTCTCCGCTGATTATACTTCAGCCAGCTCCCCCAACAAAGCTAGCAGGGTGTTGACTCGGTGTTACATGGATTGTTTGGATTGCCTATGGCATTTGCCCAGCAAGCTAGAACTTGGTCCTCTTTTGCCTGTTTTTGCTGCTCCCTGTTTATTTCATGCAGGTAGGCTCTGCTAGTCAGGATAGGCTGCGCTTTGCAGAAGCAACGACTCCACTCTGAATGCAAGTTTCTTTCTCGTTCATGCTACGTGGACGCTGCACTGTGGGTGGGCAGAAGGCTCTGCTCCTTAGGCTTGCTTGGGTACCTATGAAGCTGGCAACGTGACATTTTGCAGCTTCACCATCTGGAGCAATGCTGTCTGATAGGGCTTTCGGCAGTGATGGAGATGTTCTGTATCTGCGCCGTGTGCTATAGTAGCTACTAGCCACGTGTGGCTATGGAGAAATTGAAATATGGCTAGTATGATTAAGGAATGGAATTTTACGTTTTATTTCATTTGAATTTATTTAAACTGCCATATGTAGCTGGTTGCTACCATATTGTAAAGTGCAGATCTGTAATATGAGGTCTCCTTGTGCACTTCCCAGGTGTCAGGAGAGGACAGAGTGAGGAGAACTCTTGCTTGCTTTCCTAGCCAAGAGGTAATCGTTGGTCAGAACTTGTCACCAGGCCCCACCTAACTGCAAGGGGTTGGAAAGTGTAAGGGGGTACATGAACATTCAAGGAACAAAAAATGCTTTGCCACAGAACTCTTCCAAAAGCAGCCAAATCTTCCTGAGGCTAAGATGCGTGAGGTTCTGGGCAAGTGTAGGGGCACATTGATATGTCTGGCTAGAGAGAAGGGAAGGGATGGACTGAGAGCAGAGGGCTTGGAGCTTAGCGGTGCAGAGACAGGCCCAAAGAGGGCAAGGAGCATAGTCACCACCATACAGCCAGGCTGGGCCTGGACTCCTCAGGTCCTGGCTCAAAGAAGAGAGATGGGGAAGACATGATGCTCTGCCTGCCCCTAGGCAACAAAAACCCTGGTTGGAAACATCTAGTCTTTCATTCTAGGTCCCTAGGAAGGGCAGAGCAAAACCTGCCAAAGGCCTGTTCTTGGAGGCCTTGGAAAGGAAGAGGCCCAAAGGCTTTCTGTTTTCAAATGGCCTTGGCCTGTCCCCCTTAAGTGAGTCACCAGCTGTTGAGGGATGAACAGCAGGGCAAGAACCCAGCATGAGGTCATCTGGGTCACACTTTCTGCCTGACCCTGGCTCTGGGGCCAAGTTCATGGAGTTTCCCAAGGCCAGTGAGAAGGGGGTATGCCCCAAGCTGTTGCAGAACTCTGGCCATCGCCAAGGGAGTAGAGGTGAGTGGGGTGCTGCTGGGGTCAGGGCAAGAGCTGTGGAATGGGTATCAGGGGCAACTTGGCAAGGAGAGGAAACTGAGGCCCAGAGACAGGCCTCTCAGGGAGGCATTAGCCGAACTGTGAGCAGCCCTTTCTGTCCCCAGCATGAAGGGGTCCCGGAGGCAGCGCTGCCCCAGCTTCAGCCTCACAGTCTCCCAGTCGGTGCCTGGTCCAGCTGTCTTTATTTTACTTGGAGACCTACACTACTCAGGCTCTGTCCACTTCTGATTTAAATCCTTGCTGATGTTGGGGCCCATTTCTTTTCCTCTCATCTCCCCAGGACAGAGGACAGAGCTCCAGATGGCAGAGAAAGACCAGTGTGAGCAAAGGAGGTGTTTTATCTGAGCCTGGAGCGTGAGGAGGGAGCCGCTGCATTCCCCAAATCAGGTCAACACAAATCTGCATTTTCAAAAAAGCTGAAATGGAAGAAATTCTTAACTTTACAAAGTTTTCTTCATTTTAGAGAAGACTTTACTGGTAGGATTCCATTAAAGCATGGAGTTACCTAGTGTTTCATAAAAACATTTGATTAATAAAGCTTCTAATTTCATCAGCAAAATGTTATTAACAACTACCATCCTGCAAAGCATCAGATGTTTTTAAAATTTTGCATCCAGTCAAAGTCAGGCCTGTCTGTACATTTCTCAAGCTTCAGGAAACCCCCAAATCAGTTTGGACTATGCTGGTCCCCAATCTGCTCTGACCAGGAGAAGTTAACCCGCACTTTATCCAGGGAAGACTGACTCTGGAATAAAGAATTTATGCCAAGGTCTGAGAAATTGTTAGTTCTCTCTACTGCTCAGGGGAGGAAGCATTTGGAACCCGGTCAGTTGCAGAGCTTCTTCGATCCTGAATCCTCCCACCCTACCTGCCGTGTGTCCTGTGGGTTTGGGGCTCCCTAGCTAGGGGGCTGGCTCTGCTGTGAAAGAGTCCCATGTGTACTCCAGAAGCAAACTTGCTTTTCCTATTCAGGAATGGACCCCTTACCGCAGCCTATCAAAGACCTGCACTTTGCTGATATCAATGGAGGATGACATTTTTCAAAGGTTTCCAAATACATCTAATCCAGGTGCTCTCCTATGGCATGATCACGCCACACCCCCATCAGGGGAGGGGCCAAACTCCCCTTCCCTTGTTACTTGGTAGGCATCAGTTGCCCTGAGGCTGCCGTGCTACAAGGAAGCCAAGCCACAGGGAGAAGTCATCAGCCTCGGCCCAGGTGCCAGGTGTGTGAGTGAGCAGCCTTCAGATAATTCCAGCCCCCAGCTCTAGCTTGTGGGTCTACCCAGCTGCAGCCCCCGACTGCATGGACAAGCCTTCCCCGCTGTGCCTTTTCCAATTCCCAACCCACAGATTCTGCGAGTACAATCCATGGCTGTTTTAAGCTGCAAAGTTGTGGTGTCATTTGCTATGTGGCCACATAGTGACCCTGCTCTGAGGTCTCAGGTTCCTAACATTTCATCCACAGCACTCGCTGCCATGATTATTAATGGACTACTCTGGCAATTCCTTGTTTAATGATTGTCTTTCCCATTTAACTCTAAGATGCAGGATAGTAGGGGTTCTGTCAGGGCCCTCATTCTACTCCTGGGGAGCTGGCCAGGGAGATGCTCAGTGAATATTTCATGAATGACTGATCCTAACACTGTCCTCAGACTGACCCCTACACTTGCCCTCGGAATGACTCTGGCTCTGAATTCAGACTGAGTCTAACCCTGGCCACAGACCAACCCTTAATTCTGGCATCAAATACCTAACCCTGGTGGCAGCCTGAGCATAGACTGTCGCTCTGGTGCCTGTGCAATAAGCCCTGCTTCAGACTGACCCCTAAACTTGACCTCAGAATGACCCCTGACTCTGACCTCAGGCTGAGTCCTGGCCTCACGATGGCCCAGATGATCTGGCCCCCACCTCCCTGTCCTGGCTTTTTGCCCTGCCCCGCCCCCATGCTCCCAGTGCGTTGCTCTTCTTTCAGTCGCTGGAAGGTGTAAAGCTCTTGCAGGCCCCGTGCCTCTCTATGCACTCTCCTCCACCAGGCAGACACTTTTCCTCTTAACTCCTACTCTTTCTTTCAATCGTGCTTAAATATCACTTCCTTAAGGATCAGCTAATTTCAGTGAGACCCCCTTTAGAATCGCTCCTAGCATTTTCACACTTTACAACTGCATACAGCCATACCTCATTTTATTACGCTTTACTTTATTATGCTTCCCAGATACTGCATTTTTTTTTTTTATAAATGGCAGGTTTTTGGTAACCCTGCATTCAGCAAGTCTCTTGGTGCCATTTTTTCAACAGCATGGGCTCACTTTGTCTCTGTGCCACATTTCGGTAATTCTCACAATATTTCAAACTTTTTCATTATCGTTATATCTGTTATGGGAATCCGCGTTCAATCATGATGTTTTTATCGTATTTGTTTTGGGGGCACCAGGAACCATGCCCATAGAAAAAGGTGAACTTAATTGACAAACGTGGTGTGTGTTCTAACTGTTCCCCTATCTCTCTCCTGCTCCTTCAGGTCTCCCCATTCCCTGAGACACAGCAATATTGAAATTAGGCCAATTAATAACCCTACAATAGCTTCAGTATCAAAGATCCTGAAATCCAAAGGAAAAGTCACCTGTTTCTCACTTTAAATGATCAAGCTTAGTGAGGAAGGCATGTTGAAAGCACAGACAGGCTACAAGCTGGGCCTCTTGTGCCAAATAGTTGGCCAAAGTTCCCACAGTCTGGATTGATGATCAAACCAGTCACAGCATACCCTTAGGCCAAATCCTGATCTGGAGCAAGGCCCTAATTCTTCTCAATTCTATGAAGGCCGTGAGAGGTGAGGAAGCTGCGGAAGAAAAGCCAGAAACCTGCAGAGGATGGTTCATGAGATTTAAGGAAAGAAGCCATTTCCACAACGTAAAAGTGCCCGATGAAGCTGCAGTGAGTTATCTAGAATATCTAGCTAAGGTCACTGATGAAGGTGGCTATGCTAAACAACAGATTTCAGTGTAGAAAAAACAGCCTCTCATTGAAAGAAGATGTTAGCTTGGACTTTCATAGCTAAAGAGAAGTCAATGCCTGGCTTCAAAGTTTCAAAGAGCAGGTTGCTTCTCTTGTTAGGGGCTAATGCAGCCTTAACTTTAAGTTAAGGCTCATTTATCATTCCCAAAATCCTAGGGCCCTTAAGAATTATGCCAGATCTACTCTGCCTGTGCTCTAGAAATGAAACAACAAAGGCTGGACGACAGCACATCTGTTTATAGCATGGTTCCTGAATGTTTTAAGCCCACTGTTGATAACCACTACCCAGAAAAAAAAGACTTCTTCCCAAATACTGCTGCACATTGGCAATGTACCTAGCAAACCAAGAACGCGGATGGAGAGGTGCAAGGAGACCAATGTTGCCTTCATGCCTGCTAACATGACATCCATTCTGCAGCTCATGGATTAAGTAGTAATTTAGACTTTCAAGCTCTATTATTTAAAAGATATATTTTGTAAGCTGATAGCTGCCATAGGTAGTGATTCCTTTGATGAATCTTGGCAAAAGAAATTGAAAACCTTCTGGAAAGGATTCACCATTTCACATGTAATTTTAAGAACATTCATGATTCATAAGATAGGGCCAAATATCAACATCAGCAGGAGTTTGGAAGACGTTGATTCCAACTCTCATGAATTACTTTGAAGAGTTCAAGACTTCAGTGGAGGAAATAACTGCAGATGTGGTGGAAATATCAAGGAAATAGAATTAGAAGTAAAACCTGAAGATGTGGCTGAATTGTTGCAATCTCATGATCAAACTTAAATTCATGAGGAGTAGCTTCTTATGGATGAGCAAAGAAAGTGGTTTCTTGAGTGGTTCCTAGTAAAGATGCTATGAACACTGTTGAATGTACGTATCGTTGAAATGACAACAAAGGATTTAGAATATTCCATCAACTCAGTCAAAGCAGTGGCAGGGTTTGACTCTGATTTTGAAAGAAGTCCTACTGTGAGTAAAATGCTGTGAAACAGCGTTGCCTGCTACAGAGAAGTCTCTGGTTAAAGGAAGAGTGCATCGATGTGGTACACTTCACTGTTGTCTTATTTGAAGCTGTAGCAGCCACCCCCACTGTCAGCCATCACCACCCTGATCAGTCAGTAGCCATCAACATGGGGCAAGACCCTTCACCGGCAAAAGACTGTGACTCCCTGAAGAATTGGATGATCATTAGAAGTTTTTAGCAATAAGTATTCTAAAATGAAGGTATAATGTTGTTGCTTTAGACATAATGTTATTGCACACTTACCAGGCTACAGGATAGTGTAAACATACCTCTTATATGCACTGGGAAACCAGACTCTTCATGACTCACTTTATTGTGATATGCACTTTACTGCAGTCACCTGGAAGCAAACCCGCAATATCTTCAAGGTGTGGCTGTGCGTTTCCGTGTTTATCATTATCTGTTTGATGTTTTTCTGTTCTCCAGACTATAAGCTCCTTCTATGAGTACAGGACCTGGCATCTACGAGGGGCCTAATAAATCGTTGTGGAATGACTGAAAGAACAAATGATTGGGTATGGCCTCTTCCAGGAAGCCTTCTCTGTGGCCCTCTCCTGCCACGGTGGACGTGAGCGCTCAGCTCACAGCCAGCCTGTCCACTGCTGGGCCGCGTGTGGCCACCTTCTGCCCTGAGCGTGGCTTCTGCCCTCTGCAGCTCCAACACGCACAGTCCTGGGCGTCTCAATAAACACTGGCTGGCTGAACTGTTAAACTGAATCGATTTTCTCTCAGCCTCCTGTCCAGCCTCAGCTCTCCCAGGTTGGTGAGGGCCCATCAGGACCTGCGCTTCAAACAGGGAACAAGAAGCTGAGAAAGTGGCAGTAGGAGGTGGGTGGAGACATCCATCTCCTCCTGCTCTCTGCCCTCGTGGCTGTTCTCCTGAGGGTTTCAGGCAGTCAAAAGTTCAGGCTCCACGTTTTCTGGAAGAGGGAGGGGAATCTGTGTGTGGGGGATAAAAAAAAAGTCCCCAAACTCAAATCACGCACACAGAACAACAAGTCATAAAACAGACACCATTGGGAGAAGATGGAGTCACATGGTGGGAATCTGTGGATTGCAGGGGAGGGGGAGGCGGCATTTGAGAAAACGCAGCCTCCTCAATGGGAACCAGATGGGCTGCATGTTCTTAAATAGAATCCCAGACTCGCAGCGCTGGGCGGGAGCTGGCCTGGGGTGCTCTCCCCTTGGCCCCTTCATGCGCGGAGGGGAAATGGAGGCAGAGGGGGGAGGTCATAGCCCGAGATCTCAAAGGAGCAGCTTCCAGACCCCAGGCTCCTGGCCCTGGGTCAGGGCTCCGCTCCCCCGCCACGCTGTCTCCCAGCCCTCTGCCAGTATCTCCAAATTAGAAGCATATCGGGAAGCAGTACTGTCATTCCCCCTTTTCTTCTCTTTCTTCCAATTCTTTCTCTTTGGAGTATAATTTTAGAGGTGCCAGGAAGTCCTTGTTGTTCCACAATCCCCACCCCCATCGCTGCTCCATCAACAGAACCCAGGACAACAGTGATTAGCCTGTGACCGGCACTGTGCTAGGGGCTTCACCGCTATTTGCCTCTGTAATTGTCCTGGGGCCCAGTGATAAAGGGGTTGGTCTATCGGTTCAGCCACCTGTAGAATGGGATGCAGGATCCAAGGTGGGGTGGGGACACAGGGATCACATATTGCCATTTTGCTTCTTACTGATCACTTACGATCACCTTAACCAGAGACCCTTGTAGCAACAGACACATGAAATAAAGCTGACCTTTAGGGGATGAGGCAGAGCTCCAGAGATACGGAAAGCCAAATGGCTCCTACTTTCCCCGGCACTGCCGCTGGCTCCACCTGCAGAAACCATTGTGTGGAAACATGGAAGTAGACATGACTTCCTTATTTTCACTGACCCCTCCTCCCAGGAAAAGGCATCACTGGTTTATTTCCCAGCTCCCTGAAGAAACAGATTCTCACGGCGTCTTCCACAGGGCACCACAGGCAGTTCCCACCACAGGGGATCATTCGCACGGAGTGTGATGTGAATGACAGCCCGGGCCTGCCCCTGAGCTTTCCTGATGCCCACCCAGGCAGGAGGCAGGACCTCAGGCCTCCCAGAGGCACTGTGAAGAATCCCTGCTTGTTTGGGCCTCAGAGGTGTCTGGGTCTCTTAGCAGGAGGGGTAAAAAGTTGGATATCCACTTCCACTGAAACCTGCCACCCGTAAGCCTGCCACGGGGCTGGGAATTCTTTCTGTCTAACCCCTCCTGGAGCTACCGTTGTCTACGACAACCAGTCACGCCATCCTCTAGTGGTCATTAGCTTATAGCATGTGCCTGATTCATAGGTGAACAAGTGGTTACGTGAGGAGTTGCAGGGAGGGCATTTCTGACAGCGGAAGAGCTGGGGGTGAGGCCTGGACACACACAGGGGCCCCGACACATATAGGCGGCTGATGTGGCCACAGCATGGGGGAGTGAGGAGGAGAGCAGTGGAGGGGGCTGGGAGATGTGAACATGGAGCAGGGACCAGTTCCAGGCTGGAAGGCCATGGCAAGGAGTCAGGATTTTATTCTATCAATAAGAGCAATGGGGAGCCTTTCAAAGCATTAAGCAGGGAAGGGATGAGACTAGCCTACAGTTCTGAAATCTCGCTCTGGCTGGAGTGGATTTAGAGGGAACAGGAGTTATAGCAGAGCATCAAGAGCAGAGGCTACTGCAGGAGCCAGGCGCGTGAAGGTGGCCGGGACAAGGGCGGTGTCGGTGAGAGGCAGGGGGTGGATGGCTGTGAGTGTGTGTTAAAGGAAAACTTGACTGGACTTCCTAAGGAATTGGATGAGGGCCAGGAAATGTCCTAATTTGGGGTCTGAATAAGTAGAGAGGCTAGAAAGGACATTCATTGGGACAGAAAGGTCAGCCTCCTTCCCTAACGCTCCCGCCCTGATTTCAATCTGTGACTTCAGCAAGTGAGTAACGTGCTGTGGCCTCTCTCTGCTCCCTTTCTTGCAAAGCAGATGGAGAGAGAAGGAAGAAGGCCAAGCCTCCGCGGCTGTGATCGTACTTTCCACTTTTAGCTCAGCAGTTGGGAGCCCGTGGCCTTGCCATCCCTTGCCTCCCACTCCTGGCTCTCTTAGCTTTGCTCTAAATCTAAGTCAGCTTAGTATAATTCACAGAGCGCCTGCTGTGGCCCAGCCACGTGAAGGCCACTAGGAGCTCAATAGGAGAAGGAGCACATGTGGTCCAGCCTCTGTGGCCTGGGGAGAGCCAGGAGCACAGGCCCAGAAGGGCTGGAGCAGCCAGAGAAGCCTTCCCGGAGGAGGCAGGGGTTTGGCTTGGCATGGAGGATGGAGAAGACAGATAGGAATCCCTACAAAATTACTTTCATGGTAGGAAAAGAGTCCTGGAAAGCTGTGGACACTTATATGAGGTCAAATAGCAGGAACTGGAAGCAGAGCCAGCAGTCCAATTCCTCCCAAGGCAGGGAAAGGCTAACTCCATCTCTGCCTTACTGTCCCAGACCACCACTGGAGAGCAGGTTAGGGGGTTTTTGAAGGCAGCCATGTGCTCATCTTCTGTTCTGAACCTCCCCCTATAGCAGGTCAATGTGACAATTCTTCTAGAAAACTCCAGTGATTTTCAAGTGACCCCAGAGTAGCAGTATCACTTGGGAACGGAATAGAAATACAAATTCTTGGGCCTCACCCCAGACCCAAAATACGAATTCGAAACTGCAGGTAGGGCGAGGTAAGGCCCTGGAATCTGTGTTTTCCTAAGCACCCCAGGGGATTCTGATGTGCACTCAAGTTTGAAAACCACAGCTATCCTGGACAAAACTTCCCCAGACTCGTGAGATGTTTCTCTTCTGCTGCAATTCCCTGAGAGAGAGCTCCCAGGTGGGCCCCTCCAGGATCGAACCCTGCCTTCTCCCCAGAAGTCACTTCCGCCCATATGGATTCTTTAGTCTTTAAGTTGACTGCCCACTTCCACCCAGGCCTGTGGAGTGAAGGCCAGGTGGCAACATCTGCCTTCTCCCCTCCCCGACCTCTTCCCTCCTGGCTGGCCACATTCACCAAATGTCCTCGGGGGAGTCAACATTGTCCAGCAGTCAAGCAATGGAATAAATGGAATAAATGAGGGACTTTGTGAAAAGGGAAGAGGGGATACCCAGTGTCCCATCCTAGTTTAGTTCATCAGGCTGTCATGTTTGCCCCAGAGACCTGTACCTAGCAGTGAAGATGTGTGACATCAAGCCATTGGCACACTCACGCTTGGCCCCTTTGGGTTAGAGAGAAAAGGCTGGTGTGCATTTCGGACACAAAATCAGTTGTCCGCTGGCTGCTTCCTGGGACAATCTTAGAGCCAACTAGGGGCCTCTGTTTTCTTTAAGGCGTGTGCGAGATCCACCCACTGAGCAGACAGACACCTCCTCCACAGAGCTCCTGGCAGAACCCTGTGGGAGGCGCTGCGTGCAGGCGGGGGATGCTTCCTGCCAGTTAGGCCCCTTGTCTCCTATGAGCATTTAGCTAAAAACCAAATTTCTTATATCAGTTTTTCATTGCTGTGATCATTTTCTTGTTTAAGCCCCCAGTGAGGGAGTACGGACTCTACGTTCATGAAGCTATGTTTGCTTAAACTGCACATGCTGGAAGGGGATGTTTGGTGCTATCTTAGGCAAGGCCAAAGAAGAGGAGGGCATGATCCAACCTCCTCCAACAAGTTGGCAGGGGAGGTTGTGTGTGTGAGCATGCATGTGCCTAACTGCCCCTGTTAGAAAGGGCAGGAAGCCGGGTTCTAGCTCAAGCTTCACCACCAATAGACTGTGGCTCTGGGGGAGTCAGGTAGCCTCTTTGAGCCCCAGTTTACCCATCTGACATGCGGAAACAATACTAGTTCTGTGCCCCCCCCGCCCCGGAACTATTGTGGGTATTAAAGGAGCTAGTGTCTAAAATAGCATTAAAAATACTGATGGCTACACAAAGGAAGGCAACGTAGTCACAGAGCTATCGCCTTTTTCTTGAGAGCAGAGACGCGGCTTTCCCGTGTTTTGTATTCCCCAAAGTACCTGGTACAACCCATGGTAGGTGGTCAATCAATACTTGTTGAATGGATGAAATAGAAGACATGGTCCCTGTCTCTGTGGAATTGAAGATCTAGCCGGGGCACGGTGGTGGGGATGAGAAACACACAATGGAAGAAACTTAGGAAGAGTAGGGAGAGGCCCTCGTTAGCTCAGACACCTCTAATTTAGAATCCGTGATGCTTTTACAAGGCCAGAGAGGAACTGGACCCTGCCGATGGGAACATGTGCTGAACAAACTCCTAGTGGGAACACGATAATAATAACAGGAGCTGCTGGCCTCCGGGCAAGTGTTGTGTTCCAGATGGCAGAGGGAGTGCTGTGCCCTTTGGCAGCACCCAGTTGCATGGGAGCAGTTAGCATGCCAATCACAAGTGAACTCTGACCTCACCTCTGAAGCAGCCAGTACCCTTCCCTGACCACACTTTGTTAATGGCCGTCCTGGGTGACTTCATGTATTTAAGGAACATAAAATTTTATTTTGTTAAGACTAAACTATTACTGGCCTCCCTCTGCCTCCTCCCGAGCAGCTCAGATCCATTCACAGTTTTCAAATAGAGTTGACGACAAAGCACATGCAACCAACTCTGTCATTTCCCCAAGAAGAGGGAACATGGGATCCTGCTCTAGCAGTCAGGGGGGACCCTGGGGCCAGAGCTTCTGGGCTGCTGGAGGGCCTGGGAGAGCTAGCCACTGCCCCTTCCAGGGCCACAGTTGCCCCAACAAAATCAAGAGTTTGGACCCAGTGATGGTCAGCATAGGTGCCTGCTGTACTGGACTCTCCTGGCTCTTGGCCCAAGAATGTCCCAGGCCCAGAGTTGTGTGAGAAGGGGATGGCTCCTCCTGGGCAGTGCTCTGGCCAGGGGAGATGTGCGCACCATAGGGTGGAGGCAGAGGTGGCCCGGGTTGTTTTGTCCATGTGTCCTGGCCTCAGACGGTTTGGCCAGGTTCCCAGCAGGGACTGGCCTCAGACAGAGGGAGTGTCCAGTTAAGCCCTGCCAGCTGGGGCTAGAGAGGAGGAGGCAGGGGCTGGTGGGTCGAGGGAGGGGGACGTCATCCAGTTTCCACAGACCAGGCTGTTGGGAGCTGGCCCAGGTCAGCAGAAGGCTGGGCCCCAGGCCACCCTGCCCCTCTGGGAGTGTGACTTCTGGGTCCTCCTTCCATGAAGCCTCCCCTCTCCCCATCCTGGGTTAGGACAGAAGCAGGGCCAGGAGGGAGTGAAGAAAGGGCAAAGGGATGACATCCCGAGGTGGTTTCCAGGGAAGGTTTGCTCTTCCTCTGGACACCCCTTCCTCTGGAGTCCCTGTCCTGGGCAGGAAACACGCCACAGCAGATGGAGGGGTGATTTCAGTTATCACTTGCCTTCCGGCAGGGCTGTTTCACGCAGTCCATAGCCTGTGGGGCTCTCGGAGGGGCCCTGGCTTAGCCACTTTTCTCCTTTCTGTAGCCGCCCCACCTTCCTCCTCCTCTGTGTTCTCCTTCCTCACCTCTGCCCTGGAGGCTTGGCTGGCACTCTGGTCAACCTTTGCAGGAAGCCAGTGCCGCTGGCCCGGCCCCAGGGAGCTGTATGGCCTTGTAGTTACAGGGTGGACTGCAGCCTGGCACCTGCATCTCCTGGCTTTGTCTGTTCTCTGGGGTTTAGGCCTCAATGTCCAGCACCTCCAGGAAAAGGAATGCATGGGACCTTCCTCTAGCTCTGTCTCCAGTGGGTGACAATTCCTGAACCCTGAGTAACTGCAGGGCAGCACGGGGGAGGGGGTGCAGAAGGTAGAGTGGCCTCAAGAGAGCGGCTGTTGACTCACCCATTGGCAAGGGTGCTGTCTCCACAAGGGCAGCCGAGCGCCATCTGTGTCCTGCTCCATCTTGAACTGAGCACTTCCTGTCCTAAGGCAGGTGCCACACAGCACCTTTGCGCATGTTAGTCAAAGGCACCCCTTCCTCAGGACAGACACAGCTCTTCCCCAGGGCTAATCTCTTGGCAAGAGAAGCCTCCACCGGGCCCCACAGATGGGTGCTCAGCCAGATAGGCAATTATCAGTGAAGCACAGTGAAGCGAGGGTAGTAGAGTGAGAGGGAGCTGAGCATCAGGGATGTGAGGGGAGTGGGTGACTCCTGGGAAGGTCTCGTGCAGGGAGTGGGATTTGCTTAGGTCCTTGAAGGGCAAGTCAATTTCACAGTGGCTGACAATCCAGGCACAGACACATGCAATGAGCACTGGCATAGAGGCTGGCAGGTGAGAGCCAAGGTCCCTGCTGGGGAGAGGGGTATGTGGAGATCCCAGTGTGGAGATGGTGTGAGGCTTTCAGCTCCAGAGAGAGGATTTCTAGCTCAGTGGGAAGGAGGCAATGGTGACAGGGTGTGACCACAGGTGGGCTGTGGTGGGGCTCCTGCTGATTGATTTGTAGCCACTCAACTGAGATGGGCAGGAGACAGCAGACTCACTAGGTGGGAAACCCAGGAGGGCTGACTGCCTCGGTTCAGCCCTTAAAGGCTGCAAGGAAGAGGGAGAAGGGCCAGAGTTGGACAGAGTTGGACATCCCTCAGAAGGTTGGCATGGCCAGCTTGGGGCAGCAAGGAGGGCCCTGGGGAGACCCCTCTGCCCAGAAATATCACAGATAATTAAGATTCAACAAGCCCCTTGCTGAAAGGCCCAGGTAACTGTGTGAGATGTCTACATCTAGTTTTTTAAATGTAAATCCTCATTGGTCCCAAGACATTGGTCTTATTGTTATTCTCATCACATGGATGAGAAAACCAAGACCAGAAGAACTTACCATTTAGCTGGGGGTCACATGCTGGGAAGGACTTGAGGCAGACTGCAAAGCCAGGCCTGCCTAGCTCCAGAGCTCCTGCTCTGTTCACGCCCCACCCCCATGCCTCAGATGGCCTTGCATCTCCCTGAGCAGGTCCAGAGTTGACTCAGGGATCCGGGCTCCCAGGGAGGATACAGCACATGCTGGGCAGAGGGCCTTGTCCCAGCCCTAGAGGGATGCTGGGCATTAGTGGGAGGGAACGGGGTCTGGGCCTGGACTCTCCCTGGTTGGCAGCACTGCTGAGTGTGAGGGTCTGAGCAGAGGAGGAGGAGGAAGAGGAGGAGAAAGAGGAAGAGGAGGAGAAAGAGGAGGAGGAGGAGGAGGAGGAGAAGGAGGAGGAGGAGGAGGAGAAAGAGGAGAAGAAAGAGGAGGAGGAGGAGAAAGAGGAGGAGGAGGAGGAGTAGGAGGAGAAAGAGGAGGAGGAGGAGAAAGAGAAGGAGGAGGAGAAAGAGGAGGAGGAGGAGGAGAAGGAGGAGGAGGAGGAAGAGGAGAAGAAAGGAGGAGGAGGAAGAGGAGAAGAAAGGAGGAGGAGGAGAAAGAGGAGGAGGAAGAGGAGAAGGAGAAGGAGGAGGAGAAGGAGGAGGAGGAGGAAGAGGAGGAGGAAGAGGAGAAGAAAGGAGGAGGAGGAGAAAGAGGAGGAGGAGGAGGAGAAAGAGGAGGAGGAGGAGAACGAGGAGGAGGAGAATGAGGAGGAAGAGGAGGAGAAAGAGGAGGAGGAAGAGGAGGAGGAGGAGGAGGAAGAGGAGGAGGAGGAGGAGAAAGAGGAGGAGGAGGAGGAGAAAGAGAAAGAGAAGGAGGAGGAGGAGGAGAAGGAGGAAGAGGAGAAGAAAGAGGACGAGGATGAGAAAGAGGAGGAGGAGGAGTATGAGGAGGAGGAGGAGAAAGTGGAGGAGGAGGAGGAGAAAGAGGAGGAGGAGAAGAGGAGGAGGAGGAGGAGGAGAAAGAGGAGGAGGAGGAGGAGGAGAAGAGGAGGAGGAGGAGGAGAAGGAGGAGGAGGAAGAGGAGGGCCTGCAGCACTCTGCCCTCACACTACGTGCTTTCTGCTCCTCTTGTCCTTCTCACATACTTTTTTGCTGCCTGTTCTGCCACTTTCTGGCTGAGGTTCTGGGCACGTATCCTCTGAGATCTTCACACTTTCAAAGTGGAGCTAGAATAACATCGAGTGGTTGTGAGGTTCATTGACACGATATATGCTAGGAGCAGGTCTAAGCGGACTGCTTAGTTCCAGCGAGTGTCTCTATCTGCAAAGTCCTTGCCGTTTTTCCTCTTTCCCATAGCACCTTCCACACGCTTTTAAAGCCTGGTGTAAATACTTTGTCATCATTCTCGGCAGAATCCATTTGCCTTGATTGCTGTTCTGCCCGCAGCTTGTTAAGAGCTTTATTTTATGATTTATCATGGTCTGACTGCATAATCTGTGGAGGATGTGCCTGTCCTTCCAGACAGTGAGCCCCCTGAGGGCAGGGGCTGTGTTGACTTGTTAGTTTGCTCCTCCCTGGCTCAGGAGGACACAGATGTTGGGATGCTCTCAGCAGACCCAGACGCTTGCCCTCAGGCCATGCCCACTCATCTTCCTCCTCTCTGAGATGGGCCGCCTGGCTATTCTTTATTCTACTGACTCTCTTTCTCTATCTGTGAGTACAGGTCACTCCCTTTATCTAGAAATGAGATTCTCTTTTGATGTTTGTGTCTTTACTTTCCCAGGGATTTCTTTCCTCTGGTTACTCTTTCTTCATCCTCTTAACAAAGGTGGGTTTCATAGCACTTTGAGTAATTGCAACTCAAGGTAGTTGTGCCCGCATGGAGCTGAGCTCCTTCTCCCTGGCCTTCCGCCTGGACCTCCTTCTCCCAAGTCTGGATGTACAGATGCTTTGCTGCTACCACATTAATGATCTGAGATGACATTAAGAAAAAAAGCAGAATCATACTAAGCCTCAATACAGATTGAAGGACAAAAGAAAATATGTGTTTATATCTAAATAATGCAGAGATGGTGATGTGTTCTCCAAACCCCACTCCCTCTGCCCTCTGGGCAAGGTATTTGCCAGCCCTCTTGCAGGGAGATGAGACCAGTGACTAAGTTCTGGCCAATGGGATATGAGCAGGAGTAGGTGACTCCAGGCATGGCCTGGAGGCCTGGCCTGGCTGTGAAGCGTCCAGCAGAGAACTCAGGAATCCATGGAGGTGGCAGATTCCAGGTCCCAGAATCACAATGGGGAGAGAGTCACCCAATCAGGGGAATATGCACTGGACTGCTACCAGGGAGAGAAAGAAACTCTTTGCTTCTGTTGAGCTATTTCAATTTGGGGGCTGTATATTACTACAGTTATCCTACCCTGATACAACCCCAAGAGTATCTGTGGATAGATACTCTTGTATTCTATGCTCACATGGATACATATAGCAATAATATAAAAATAAATAGCTAATGAAATCAAGATTGGGCAAAACAGATTAGGGAGTAAGATGAAGTCACGCGTAAAAGGAAGATCTTGCAAATCACAGGAAAACCAACAAGGAAAAGACAAATACTTCAAAGAAGAGAAGGGACGAAAGCTCTGAACCAGCAATTTGCAAGTGAGTTAACCCCAAGGCCAATACAGACATGAAAAGGTGCCCCTAATCATTAGGAAAATGCAAATGGAAGAAGTGATGTGGTTCCACTTTAGACCTCTCAGCTTGGCAAGTGACATGATGACAGGGGAAAGCAGGAACCCCGTGGCTCCCTTGATGGGAATGTAAATTGCTGCAACCTCCAAGGACAATGAACTAATGATACCCAGTAAAGCTGAAGCTGTGCATCGCCCACCCAGCTAGTCTGTAGAAACTCTCACACATATACACAACTAACAGAGATAGGATGCTAATTTGGCTCTGAGCTTCCTAACAGCTGAAGCAAAGGGAAACATGATTATCTGCAGGATTCTCAAAAGCAGACCAGTGGCTGTGGCTTCTTGGCCATGAGATCAGAGAAAGTTTTCTCCTATGAATTGCTCCTGGGAGCAAGAGGTACTGTGACGGATGAGATTATAGACAATTCCTCATAATAAATAGTACATTTCAGACAACTTACTAAGTTTCAAACCATGTATACAGTTATACAAAACTTAGTTTTTTTTTAGAGACGGGGTCTCCCTCTGTCGCCTAGGCTGGAGTGCAGTGGCCCGATCTCGGCTCACTGCAACCTCCACCTCCCAGGTTCAATCAATTTTCCTGCCTTGGCCTCCAGAGTAGCTGGGACTACAAGGGCATGCCACCATGCCCAGCTAATTTCTTTTGTATTTTAGAGACGGGGTTTCACTGTGTTGCCTAGGCTGGTCTTGAACTCCTGAGTTCAGGCAATGCACCCGCCTTGGCCTCCCAAAGTGCTAGGATTACCGGCGTGAGCCACTGCGCCCAGCTGTGAAAACTTAGTGTTGATCATAGAAATGAAATGCAAGCTCAGGCCCAAAAGACAATTCAATAACAGCAGTTATAGGAGAGTTCAAAGCCATGTGGTCCAAGTATGAGCTCTCCGATGACATAGGATGGCCGGACTTGATTCAGGGATGAGATTTTCAATAACACCACAGTGCCAGGAAGAGTCATGATGACTGTTTCTGCAAACCAAGCATTTGAATAGAACTGAGTCGCAGAGTTCAGGTTAAAATTTCAGGCAAACAACCAGCATGAAAGTATCTTCTGTTGTTGATTTAAGACATGGCCTTGACCTCTGCTGAGCAATAAGGTGAGAAGATTGCTACTTTCCATGAAAATTAATGAATCCTCAAAAGGAAATATCTGGGTAGATGGCCCCTAATCTAGAGGGGTGTGGAGATAGTAAAAGTAAGGAGCAAAGTATATTAAGAAGTGGAAACTGTGGTGGGTTCCTAATCATAGCATGTTAATAGGAGCTTCTTTGTAACCAAAAGAAAAGTGAGCCATGGCCAGTGTTCTGTCTTCCATTGCTTCTCTGTAAGAGCTCAGGTTCAGGTTCAGAGTTGACTGACTTTAGTTCTGAAAGGCCCAGGTCATGACCCAAGTGCACAGCCTTGAGGGCTTGGAGCCCTTGTAGGAGTGGGTGCTTGTCATGTCCCTTACTCTAGTCTTTCTTCTGGTCATGTAAGAGCTACACAGCTGAACCTAATGCTTCAAGTTCAGAGAGAAAGGAGGGGCCTAGAGACCAGTCCTCCCTTATCCCACTGAAAAACGGGACTTTTTCTTTTCCTATGTGATTCTCAGAGTTGGGAGGTGGGCATCAAGGTTGTCAGGACACATCTGATCAACCCTAAAACCACACAGCCCAGAGGGTTCCTGCCTGAGAGCCGAAGGCCAGCCCAGTGGGATCCACACTGGGAAGAGGGTGGGTGGCTTTCAGCTGGGGCCTCTGCTGAGTGGAATGGTGTGACATGGGTCAATGGGGGTAGTCACCGTGATCCCACATTTGAAGTGTACAGAACAAGAAGCGGTCACCTCCTGCTAAGATTGAAAGCAACAGGCTTGTATGTCTAATCCTGACAGAACGGAAGATTCGTCCCTTTGGTGGGGATGAGAGACCTGGCTTTGGCTCCAGCCTGTAGGTATCTACCCAGGAAATGGAAGAGGCAGTTTGCAAGAATTTGGGCCTACCACCTAGGGCAAATGTTTCAGAGCTCTGGGAGCAAAGAGGCCTTTTAGTACCTTTCCTCAGCTCTGGGAGGCCATCTCTAACCAATGACATCACCAGGTATAAAGGATGCCACTGGACTCTGCCCACATGCCCTTTGCCAGTCCTGTGTGTCCATCTTCAGCTCCTGAGAGCTTTGCTTCTAAGAGTGTGCACCTTTGAAAGCTACTCTCTTGTCACTGGAGCCGCCTCACCCAGACTGTTGGAGATCTAGAAGCGCTAAGAGTTTCTATCCACCTGGAATAGACTGAAGTTAAGTCCCGTTTGGTGTAGGAATGCAAAAGCTAAGCTTCGTTATTTCTAGGATGATAGACTTGTGTATTCTATGCTCTAGAGCTCCGGCAAGGTCAGGCAGAGGCTGGGCTTCACCTGAAATCGCATCCTGATTTAGCTTCTGCCCTGTCCCTCCCTGTTTCCCCTCTCCTTTCGCGAGTCTCTGGTGAATCCTCTTCCCCATGAGAGTCGGTGCACTGCCCTCTCTCAGGTCTACTGGCGGGACTTTTAGGGGGCTGATGCAAAATGGAGGCAGACACCTGGACTTGCACTGACTTCCTCTTGTACCCTGTTTCTCTCACTGTGCTTGGGTCAAGGGCAGCAGGATCTTGGGGTCATTATTTATGGTCAGCCTTTCCTGATGAAGCCAGGGACCTCCTCCAGATCTGTGACAGTGGCTGGGTGTTTGGGCTTCTGCAAACTGAGTTGCTCGTAGCGTGACTGAGATGCAATGCATCCTGGCAGCAGGGCTTCCTTTGCCGAGCTCCTCTGGGGCTGCCCTGGTAGGCCTGCCAGGGGAGTTTTGGCTTCCCAGAGAACCTCATAAAACAGGAATTTTATAGTCAGAGTCTCCGCTGCCCAGATCAGAGAAGTCAGTCTGAGACTGAACGGTCCCCGTTAGTGCTCTGTGACCGTGGGGAGACCATTCCCGGAGAGGGAGCAGCAGCAGCCACAGTCTTTCTAACCCCAGGCCATAAGAGGGTCCTCACCCGCTCCAGTGTCTTTACAACCACCTGGCCACACCTGCCCAGGTCACCTACAGTCAGCCTGAGGGCCTCCTTGGTAGGAGAACAGGCCTATGGCCATCTCCAACCTGTCCCTGCTCCCCCCAACTAGCTGGCATCCTGCCCCTGGCAATGAAGGCAAATGCCCTCCTCAAGGGAGCTGGGCATTGATGATGAGGACTGACTGAGCCTAGGCTGGGCCCACAGAGACAGGGCAGACGTGGCCAGTGATCCACAGGACTCCTGCTGGGGGCAGGACTGGGAGGGAAGGAGCTGGGGGCAGCTCCCAGGTTTCTGGCTTGAGCAACAGAGGTTGCTGAGGGTGGAAGAGCTCCCCTTCTGAACTGTGATTGCCATGTCACAGATAAGGCAATTGTTGCATCATCAAAGACAGCAGCCCTTTGGCTGAACTGCGAGCCCATTTCCCGCCACCGTATGCCGCGGGCTGCTGTTGAGCAATAACATGGACGTTGGATTACTTGGCCCCCTGCTGTCCCAGTGACTACTTTTCCCAGAGGTGTGGCTCATGGGAAGCTGTCTTCTGAAGGCAGCATGCCCATGGTTGGTGCCCAGGCTGGGGCTTTTTGGGAAGGCATCAGCGTTCCTGGCATCCAGGTCACTGCTCAATTGTATGGGTAATTTGTGCTTGCTAGATACAGGAAGCTCAAAAGCTGGGACCCTGCATGGAGGAGCCTTCTCTGAACCACAGCAAAGGAAAGTAGACCCTGAGTCTAGTACTGCCAGGTGCTATCTGGAGGCTGGACATTCTCCAGCCCTGGCCCAGCAGCCAGCCTTCAACAGGTCACCTTGTCAGCTAGTGTCCGGCAAAAGCTAAAAAACCAGGATTAATTCTTACAAAGAACATCAGCTTGGAAAGAAAGGGCGGGACCTAGGTCTCAATATGCAGTGCCCCCAACATTCTAAGAGAGTGCTTCTAATATGCCACTTTCCTGTCCCTCCCCACAGCCAGGCGCGTGCCTCCATCTCATGCCCGCAGCTGCCTTCCTTCCCATCTCAGGTGAAAAGAGCCTCACATGCTCTCCAAGCTTCCAGTCACCTTCTGTCCTGGGAGCCAGCCCCTCGGTGCCTTCGGCAAGCCCTGGCCCCAGCACTGCATGTGGCCATCCTGTGTCGTGACCGTCCAGCCCGAAGGCATGCTCCAGCATCTAAGCTCATTCCCAAAACTCTGCTTGCTCCTGGGCTTCACGGCAGCCTGCTCTCTCCTTCCCTGCTGCAAGATCTGGCCTCTGCTCTGCCCCCTTGCTCCTCCAAAGGGCTCTCGCCGAGACCACCCCGCTCCTCCACTACCAACAGTGATACAAGCATAGTGATCTTCAGTGCGCTGTCCTCCCTCAGCACTGGACACTGTTGGACCTGTCCCCCTTCTGGATGCCCCCTGCTCCCACTGGCTGTGCCTTCTGTGGTCCTTTGCAGGCCCTCTGTCCTGTGGTCTTGGCCAGACTCACTCCACACACCCTGGACGAGCGTGGCTGTGTCTGGAATCAGTGACCATCTCTGTGCCAACAACTCTCAGGTGCTCCTTTCTGAAGGCCTGGCTGTGTCCCCACTCGACACCTCCCTACAAGTACAGCAGTCTTGGCCATCTCTCTTGCTAAAAACTGAACTCAGCTTATCCCTCCTGCCCTTCCCCCAAACCTGCTCCTCCTCAGATAAACTCATCTTTGGCGCCCACCCGGCTCCCTGTCCCCCAGCACTCCCTATCACAGCAAACAGCTTCAAAAGTCACTCTGTCGCTCAGGTCAGAAACCTGGGAGCTGCCGCCAACTCCTTCCCTCCCAGTCCTGCCCCCAGCAGGAGTCCTATGGGTCACTGGCCATGTCTGCGCTCTCTCTGTGGGCTCAGCCTGGGCTCGGTTAGTCCTCATCATCAATGCCCAGCTCCCTTGAGGACAGCATTTGCCTTCCTTGCCAGGGTCAGTGGGGAGAGAGCTACCAGGAGCTGAAGCTGCAGGAGTGAAGTGAAGCAAGATTTTCTGGACCCTGGCGCATCATGAGGAAACTACCTTGCTCCCAAATCCCTCTGTCTGGTTTTGGTGGCAGAGACTCCTGGTAGCTCTTGCCTGCAAGTTGGAGGGAGCAGGGGCAGGATGATGGCCATGATCCTGTCTCCCTACCAGGAGACCCTGGGGCACAGTGGGTTTAAGTGGCCCCTTTGCTGTATCAGGAGCAACACGAACCCCAGCGGGGCAGACTCCCAGCTCTGTGTGCTGTGCTCAGAAGCCTCTCACCCAGGGCAGACCCAGCCCCAAGGGAATCTGTGCTCCCAGGGCCACATTAAGCTACATTCCAAGGCACCTGTCTGGTGGCTGGAGGAGGGAAATGGAGGTTTCCAAACTGAGAAACTGGAGCAGATGGGCAATCCCCACACAGAGCTTCTGGAAGCCTGTGTGCTTCTGGGGTAGGGAAGCTCTGCTCTGCCCATCCCACTCAAGGGTCCCCCTCCGCAGCACAGCCCTCCTTGAGGCAGTCCCCACCCCAGCCACGCTCACCTGACTTCCTGGGAACAGAGGACACCTTCTCCTGACCCTCTCCCCAGTGCAAACAGAGTTGGAGCTGCAGGAGTGAAGTAAAGCAAGACTTCCTGGACCCTAACGAGGGGCTGGCGTATCATGAGGAAACTGCCTTGCTCCCAAAGCCCTATGTCTGGTTTTGGTGGCAGAGACTCCTGGTAGCTCTTCCGTTCTCTGGGGTGAATGCACGGGGCAGGGTGAGAAGTCCCAGTCCCATCGGCTGCCATCACTAGCCCCTCAAATCTCCTGAGGACTGGGGCTGGCTACCAGAGAGGCAGAGGCAGGACAACTCCCCTTGGGGGGCCTGTTGGCACATGGCACCGTGGAAGTAGGGGCACTGAAGAGAATCCTGGGGCCTGGCAGGCTTGGGGAACCAGGCACAGTGGCCTGGGGGAGGGGCGAAACCAGTGGGAGAGAGAGCAGCTTTCAGACTTTCAGGGAACGTAAATTTTACCCCCGGCTACTTTCTCTGGGATTTATTTCTCGGTGAACTTGAGACTTTGCCTAATTACGTTTGGGTCTCTTTCAAAGCACATAAATTGCATCCAGTTCTTCTGCCTCCTTCTTAGGAATAAATTGTCCCTGTGTGAGGAGGGATCTGGGGGAGAGAGTGAGACTTTATTAATTCGACACAGAACTCTGTTCCCCTGCCCTCTCCTCTGCCCCCCATTGAATAATAAAATAATGAAGATTTGACTTGGACCAGGATGTATGGATAAATATATTGGTGACATGAATGGAAATGGATTTATTACATAAACAGGAGACTTCATCAATTTAAACCTGGCCTCCTTTCAATGGGCATAAATTACATTTTCTTTTTCTACCAGTTGCTTTTTTTTTTTTTTTTTTAAGAAACTGGATTTATCGGAATTGAGATTTCACTAATTTATTTCATGGAGCGTGTGCTTCCTCTTTCTGCCCACCTCATTAGAGACAGGTTTCCTTCCAGCTTTCCTCTTCCCTACTCAGGGTGATGGGGCCCCCTGGGAGGTCAGGAGTGAGGCTGGGATGGAGTATGGGCTGCCTCGGTTGGGCCCCAGGAGACCCTCAAGCCTCTACTCCATCTAGAGCAATCCAGTCCTTAGACAGGGGGCTACATCAAGATGTCCAGCCCCAGAAGCAGAAGATGGTCCCTCTCCAGGACCCCACGAGGCTGAGGGATGGCCCAGTGCAGGACCTGGCCTCAGTGAGTCCCAGGACCGGGCAGCAGGCAAGTGGCAGGGGAATTCCAGTGCTTGGCCAGGAGTTCCAAGTGAGGTGGCCATGGGAAGGCTGATGGGAGTGCCGAAGGTCCCATCAAAGACCAGTGGCGGGCTGGGCACAGTGGCCCACACCTGTAATCCCAGCACTTTGGGAGGCCAAGGCAGGCAGATCACCAGAGGTCAGGAGTTTGAGGCCAGTCTGGCCAATGTGGTGAAACCCCGTCTTTACTAAAAATATAAAAATTAGCTGGGCATGGTGGTGCACACTTGTAATGCCCGTTACTCAGGAGGCTGAGGCAGGAGAATCGCTTGAACCCGGGAGGCAGAGGTTGCAGTGAGCCACAATGCATCACTACACTCCAGCCTGGGTGACACGAATGAAACTCCATCTCAAAAAAAAAAAACACCAGTGGCAGGACGCACATGGCCAAGGATTGATGTCATAGGAGTGCAGGGCCCTGTTTCCACAGGCCCTCTTCCTCCCCCTCCTTCCTTTCTCCTCCTGCCTTCTCTTAGCAAAATGGAGATTGAGATCAACACCAGCTCCAACGTTTGGTTGGTGCAGGGAAGATGTCTTGCAACGGCCCTGTGGAGGATGATGTGGCCCGTGGTCTTGAGCTGTGCTTCTCCATAACTCTGCAGGCATAGCGAGGTTCCTTCCAGCCTGAAAAGTCCATGTAGGGAGCCTCAGATTTGCCTCTCCCCAGGTATCCCTCCTCAAGCTTGGACAGTGCTGAAGGTCTTGAATATTCTCATTCATTTAAAGTGGTGAGAAACTCAACGTGTTGACGCTCCCAGGGATGTAGGCGTGAGGAAGAAGGGTAGCTGGCATTTTATTTAGAGAACCTAAAAGAACCATGTGTAACTCGAAGAAGTGACTAATATAGGAAATTTGGGGCACCACAAGAATGAACTGATGAGAGATTTCTGTGCACTAGGCCTTCCTGACCCCCCTGAGTGTCCCACGCTGAAATGGGAGGGGCTCTGCCTCAGCAACACAGGCCCTATGGGGTCAGCCATGTGGGGAGGAGGCTGCTCCCCACCAGAACCCTCATTCCCATCTCCCATCCCACCCATTTCACCAGCCCCAGGCCTGGCAGTGACGGCTCTGCAAGCTGTCACTCACCAGGCCTGTGTTGGGCACAGGTGTTTCTAATAAGGGCTTCTCAGGCCGGCTGCATCCAGGAGGATGTTTACAAGAAGGTCTGATGAGAAATTGTCTCCAAATGCTGTCTTGTAAGCAAGATGTTATGAAGGGGGGCCGGCGGGGGGCGCCTTAGGCTGTAAGCAAACAGGACTCCAGAATGGGGCCTGGCCAGTGCTCCCCTATCCCCCCTCCCTTCTTGGCCAGGACTGGCAGGCTGGGGCCTGGGCAGGTCTGGGCCCACTGCCAAGGGTGCTAAGTGCCATGGGGGTTGGGTTTCAATAAACAAAAGCAATAATGTTGGAAGAACCTCCACAATAAACAGAGGCTGGGGCATCCCAATATTGCTATCCAACCCCTGAGGCCTCTTCTCTGACCCTGTGGTCCTCCTTCAGCCCCTCCTCCACAGGGCGAGGGGCAGGAAATCACAGGTTTTATTATCAGCATAATGCATAATCAACACGTTATTAAAGAGCATCTTCTTAGAGAAGCCCAGAGAAGGAAGAGGGGTGTCCTGTCTCTAAGCCTTCACACGGAGAACTCTCCAGTATGATTACTCCCTTTAAAAGGATGGTAGGGGGATGCAAAGCTGGGGGGCTGCCAGCTTTTTTGGCTTTGAGCCCCACACAGTTTCTCTTGAAACTACTCTCCTCTGCCATTGCAGTGCAAAGGCAGCCTTGGATAAGAGGTCGCTGGGTGGGCAAGGCGGGTTTTGATCCGCAGGCAGTAGTGTCCTGACCTCCAACACACAGGATCAAATGAGTCCCAGAGAGGAGAAGCGACCAGTCAACATCACGAAACCTGTGGGCAACTGAGCAGGACAACTGCCCAGGCTCCAGACCCCTCTGCCCTGCAGGCTGCACAGACATGTACGACTGAGCTCAGTGTAGCCTACCAACGCGGGCCCTGGGGAACTGAACCAGGAACAAGGGAATTGCACTGCATGGAAGAGGCCAGTGTTTTGGAAAGGAACTTGATAGTCGAGAGAGAGGTACAGACAAAAGGCAGAACGTCATTGGGTTGTCCCAGCACTGCTGGCCAACAGCTTCTGGTGCCTTCCCTGAGTTGTGGAGATGAACCCAAAGGAGGGTGTTGGGAGCCAGGAGGGGTGCTGCTGATCGCTGAGGCTGCAGATGTCCCCCTTTGAACATGATCCCTGTGTGTGTGGGCTTGTGTGGGGTCACGGGGTCCCTAGGGTGATGCTGTGCTAGAGAAAAAGGGTGCGGTTCAACTTGGGTAGTCCTGGTGAGAATGGAATTAGAATTCCCCTGGGGTGTGGGTGAGATTGAAGGGCAATGAATGAGGTTGGGCTGGGCATGTGTTGTAGTGGGTTGGGGTGTGTAGAGGACTTGAAGGCCCAGGGTAGCTGGGGGTTCAGTGTGGCTAGGGGATCAGTGAACTGTGAGCGGGCTTGGGGCTGCCATCAGAGTGCCCTCTCTTTAAGTGGAGGGGCAGTGAGGTTTGGCCTGGGGTGTTCTGCTTGCAGCCAGGTTAAGCATTAGTGTGACATTTGGCTTTGGGGTTGGCAAGTCTTTGATAGGTAGGCTGCAAGTTAGGGCATGGATAATGGGGTTTGAAGATCAGTGTACACTTAAGACACTGAGGGTCGGTCCAAGGTTAAGTTTGGTGGATCAGCTTTGGTAAGGCTGCGTATGAGGAGAAGTTCTGGGGTTAAGGGTGTAGCCTTGTTTTAAGGTCTTGGGCTGGCTGGGATTGAGGTCGTTGTTTGGTAAGGCTCATGGAGTCAGTGAGTGTTTAACTTGGGGTTGTCTGTGCCAGGGGCTCTAATTCGGGGGTTAGGATCCATGGGAGGCTGGATATGGGAGTGACAGGCCATGATTGAGATTGGGGTCAGCCTGTGGTTGGGCAGCTGGCAAAGAGCTGGGGCTCAGTGGATCAGTGTCTTCTAGAACTGAGAGGGTGTGCGTGTGTGTTGTCTGGGACAGGGAGCCGATGTGTATCAGGGGTTGGGGCATCGCTATGTGTGACTGAGTACAGGGAGAAACACGTGCCCAGGCTAAATGTTCCAGTGTGGCTATGTCTTGGGCTGGTACATGGTTAGGGATGAAACCGAGGCATCAGTGTGTAGTTGGAATTGAAGGATCAGCATGATTTGGGGGTCACTTGTGATTGAGGATTCAAGGTGCAGCTGGGCTTGCCGTGTGAGGGTGTTTGCTCATTGTGGTCATAGGTTTGTGGGTCAGGGTACAGCCAGATTTGGAGTAGACAGTCTGTGTTTGGGGATTAGGCAGTGTGTGTTTGAGGCAGTGTGGATGAAGCTGGGGAAAGCGTGAATGAGGAGTCTCTCAAGAAAGCCTCCTAGAGGAAGGAAGCCTCCTAAGCAGACACTCGGAGGCTGAGTCAGAATGAGCTGACAGCCTGGGCCAGGGTTCCACATGCAGTGGGGTTACAGGTCGCTGTGGGACCGCGAGGGTGAGAATGGTCGTAGGAACTGCTGGAAAGCGAGTTTATGGAGGCAGGGCTTCGTTTCGAGAGGCAAGTCCTGGGAATAGACTTCTCAAACTGGGCTTTTTAGAGAATGCAGAAACCAGGGGATTCAAGGATCAAACTTACTCAAATATTTGGGCAAAAACAATGTAGCAAATGCTACTGCCCACACACCCTTGGTCCTCACGCTCCTTAATATGCTGACAGCTTTGTGCCGCAGCACCTGTGACTCTGTCTGACGGTGTTGGCTGGGAGAGCAGGCTCAGTCTGCACTGAGCAAGCCACAAGGGCCTGAAGCCAATGCCCAGTGATAGCCCAGCGTGAAGACAGGCAGGAATTGGTAGATAAATACCCTGGCTTCGGCGCCTTAGCCTGGCTGAGTGCCTTGTGGGCAGCAGTCTCTTGCTCATTATCTACCCAAGGCGGGCTTCCTTCCTTCCCTCCCCAGCTCACAGCGCTGCTGCCCTGTGGTGCCGTTTCCTGGGATCACAGCCCAAGTACAAGGACTTGCTCTCACACCCTTGTCTCGGGCCTCTTCCTAGGATCCCAGCCTCAGAAAGACACTTCAGTGGTAAAGCTAACAAAGATAGACTGTAGAGCATGAATTCCACAGGACTCCTGGAGATAAAGGAAACGCCCCGACAGAGAGCGCGCGCCGCTGCAGTGGCGGTTCCCTGCCTTAGCTCATGAGTAGGGGCTTCAATTTGGGAACCCCAGCTGAGCTAGAGAGCAGGGGAGGGGCGATGTACCTCCTGGAGGTCTGCCTCCTGGGTACTGACCGGGTGGAGCAGGGTGGGGCGTGAGTCTGAAGGGGCAAAACAGCACGCACTGAGCACAGCTCTGCCCTCGGGCTGGGGGAATGAATCCGCGGGGCCAGCCGTGTAGTAAGTGGGTAGCCGGGATTCGGGGTCCTCAGCTTGCTTCCTCTATTATAGTGTCAGCATGGGATTGAGCTGGCTAGCCTCGAGGTTGTTCTTGTCCTAATGACTTTGTGGGGATCAATGTGCAGTTGCTATCGGTGGCCAGAGTAGCCCAGTTGTGGTATTGTGTGGTGGGTGACCCTATTAAATCATGCTTGGGATTGGGAATTATCCCATGGAACTGCTGGTAGGTGTCGACAGTGGTCATGGAGTTCCCTGGAGGGAGGGCTGTGTAATTGCTTTGAGAGTACACTGAGTCACTGGGTAGGGGTCAATATTTGAAACAGTCAGAATGAGGAGGAAGATTTATCCAAGGGAGCTGACAATCTGTGTAGTACATTTGCATGGATGTTTTTAAAAGGCCCCTCTCTGGGCAGAGGCAGCCCTGCCCCCATGGGACAGGCATGGTAAATGGGGTGCAGGTTGGATTTCAGCCTCCACTTGTCCTCTCATCTGGGTGCCTTTGGGCAGTGACCAACCTGCACAACTGCACACGCCAGCCCTGGGCGCAGTTGGTGTCTCTAGCAGGGCATCCTCGCTAACCTGCCTCAGCGGTGCCCACGTCCTCCAGCCCTCTCCACAGTTGTTGCCTCCAGCTGTCCTGTTCTTCCACAGGGAGCCTGGGTGGGTTTCTGAAGCATGAGCCTCTGCATTCTGTGAGGTTTGGGAGCTGGCTTCCTGGAGTGAGGGTCAGGGTCAGGGTTCGAGTCCTGGCCACGTCGTATATGTGTCAGAATGAGCAATGCCTTTTTAGGTCACATATACTTTGGACTTCAACACTGCTTTATGTAGGCCGTAAAATTAATAGGTGGGAACTAGATTTATGGGCCCCGCTGGGCTGTTCTTTGCTTGTTAGGTTAAACACACTGATTTCCTGGTACAAAAGTGCTTGTTAAAATAATCTCCCCCAGCATGTTCAGAGGGGACATATCTGTCTTTTTAGGGGACGGGGTTGGGAGAAGACCACGCACCCCATCCCCACCTCCCCTGCTGGCCCACCTGTCACGGCCTCCCGCAGCCCCCACTGTGTGTATGATGGAATGAATGATGATGTTTCTGGGTGTGGGTTGGGGGCCTGGGGAAGGAATGCACATCCGTGCAGATAGCGCCAGAGCCAGATGCACCCTCGCATCAACCCCCATTCACCCTGAAGAGCCACTGGCCTTTGTTCCTGCCGTATCTCTAGAAGGAGGGAGCAGGGGGAAGTGTGTGTGCGGGAGGCACAGCTTGGCTGGAGGGGAGCCAGAGGATGTCCTAGCTGTCGCTTCTGAAGACTTGGAAGTCAGAAATGGAGGCAGAGAGGAGGCACAGGCCCTGCTCCCTGAATGCCTTGGCTTCTTCCAGCTCTGCGCGCCCTCAGGTGGCACTGTGTTTGCAGATACATGGGGCTCCTCCTCATCTCCCACAACGCCTGAGGCAGGCATCCTCCCTGAATGACTCACCCTCCTAGGGGGCAGAGGCTGTCTTGCCACCTCCTGCCCTGGTGAGGTGCCCCTTCTTCCCCTGGGGGTATGTTTGGTGGAGTCACAAGAGGAGAGGATTTTGCAGAGCTTGTCAAAAACTTCTGACAAGAACCAGGTTGCTCACAGATGTTCTGGGCAGAGCAGGGGCTGGAGCAGCCTGGGTCCAGTTGAAGGGAAGACAGTGTGCTGAGCAGCTGCAGAGATACCCTTACAGGGCAGGAAGAAAAGCCCAGGCTGGACCAACTCAAGAAGAAGCTTGGCACTTAGTAGGCCCAGGAGATCTGGCTGAATGATCTCGTGCTGATGGAGTGCTCGGCACCATCTCCTTCCTTGTTGAAATCCAGCTAGTTTTGAAACCCTCCAAAGATGATGCTTCCCAGTCGTTGAGCCCGTGGCAGTGCCTGGCTCTGTGGCATTCCAGGGTGCTCACTAAGCTCCTTGCCTCCTGCCTCGTGCTTTCTCAGGCATCATGCCTGTTAATCTCCGTGACTTGTCAGTGTTCCCCTCCTAGGCTGGACTCCTCACCCTCCTCTGTCAGCCAAACTGCTCAGCCTTGGAAACTCACTTCAAGCGCCGCTCCTCTGGGCTCCCACTGCCTTTTGTATTTGATATTTGCTGTCGTTTCAGTAAAGCACATGACCTACTCCATGCCTAATTCTCCACATCTGTTCTCTCATTCCATCCCCCTGAGGTCAATATTATACCCAATGATAGATGGATGAACAAACTGAGGCTCTCTGACATCAAGGAACCCAGGCCACCCAAGGGCCAGCCAAGTGGAGGAGCCAGGGTTCCTCTGACATCAAGGAACCCAGGCCACCCAAGAGCCATACCCAAGGCCACCCAGCCAGCAAGTGGAGGAGCCAGGGTTCGAGTCTGGGTTTGAGGACTCTGGTCAGCGCTCAGCCCCACCACCCGCTGCCCTGCGTGTACCTACTGCCATCACTGTGAGGTTTAGAATCATGCATTTGTAAAACCCAATCAGCTGGCTGGGCCCTGGAAGCAAGGATGTTGTCTAGCTCTCTTTTGAGTCCCTAGCCCTGCGCAATGCTTAATGCATGGTGGAAATGCAGTATGTGCCTATTGATTAAGTTATGATGTTATACCTACAGAGAGCGAGGCCTAGGTTTAGACTGCCTGGTAAGAATCTTGGTTCTAGTATTTCCTGCCTCTGGGGCCTTGAGCAACTTACTAAACCCTTCTCATGTGGAAAATGAGGTAATAACAGTACGTATCTCAAAGAGTTGTGCAGCTTCAACGAAATGCTCTGTATAAAATGTTTACGACAATGCCTGGCACACACTAAGAGCTCAGCGTTTCTTCTTTCTAGCACTGTCTTAACCGACTTGACTCTCTTCTTGTTCTGAAATACTGCCACCTGCTGGTAGGTTCCAGGTGCAACCACCACATGCCATTTGTGCCCAGAGCAGCTGCGCCCCAACTGGCTCCCACCTGATTCCTTCATTTGGACCATCCTCCTCCCCTCCACAATACGCGTGGCTGCTCCTCTCCTTCCAGATCCTGCACACAGCACCTCCTTCTGGGAGCTTCCTTGAGTATCAACCCTGCACACCAGTGAGCACAGAGCCTTGTCTAGCTTTCTTTCCCACTCTGTGCTCCCATCCCCCGACTATTTATTTGGTCGCATGACTTTTAGAGCAAGGAAGATGTAGATTTTGATGCCAACACGCAGTATCGGTGTGACATGAGGCAAATTCCTGGACCTCTCTGAGCTCCATGGTTGAAGGATCCCAATAAACCGTTCTGTTATTATTCTTTGATCTACCCTCTTGTTTCCGTCAGCCTCTGGTGTCTCCATAGTGCGCTGCTTGCCTTCTGGTTCCCAACTGCAAACACCCTCTTGGCAAGTTCTGCAGACTTGTCCCTGCCAGTAACCACGGGAAAGGGGAATAACACAAGGAAGGAGTTGCCACAAAGTCAAAGCCCATTGTGATAGTCACACGGAAGGAACCAGGTTCTCACTCTTTTAGTTCCATTCTTTGTTCCCATGTGTTTCATCTTAGCCCTTGCTTGGAGAAGACCCAAACTTCCTGTCTCTCTTGACCACACCCCATGCTCTCCCAGCACAGCAAGTTGGTGGAGCTTGGCTTACTCCAACTCCTTCGGGAGGGGGATCTCATGGGGACTGATCTGTACGCATGGGGGCTGGACCACAAAGTTCTCCAAGGTCTTTTCTAGCTCTGGCATGCTTTGTATCTGAGTCAACCATATTTTGGCTTAATGATTTCCAAATGTCTGCCTGGGAGAACTTGCCTTTGCACCAGTAGCTGACATCAAGCACCACCCCACACAGACCCAAGAAAACTTGCCAAGCCCCAAAAGATGGGAACTAGGTGTCCTGCCCTTGAGAGAAGACTGACTACTCTTTCAAATCCAATCCGAGAAGGTCTGAGCTGAGAAATAACTCGGGTTCTGACTCTGGGTGGGAGAGACAGTCCTGGGCAACAAGGCAACTGCTAGTCCCGCCCATCACTTATCTCTAAGATGAGCACAGCATCCTAGTGTGATGGAGGCCTCTGCAGGCCCCTGAAATGCACCGCCCATGCCTGGGATCTCACCATTAGCTTCCCTCCTTTGGGTTCAGCATTTACTTTACAAGTTCATTTTAAACACAGCTTTGGCCCAGGAAGGGTAGCATGTTTTGTGCCTGTCCCTCAGGGATGTGTGAGTTGTCCAGACCCTCACAGGCAGCCTGGGAGCTCTAAAAGAGGCAGAAGGAGGTGAGGGAGGGCTCTGAGGGGGCTGAGGCTGGGGAGCAGACACTCAGACAGCCTTCACTGTGGGGCAGAGCCTGCCCGCAGGCCTGGTGGATTAGAAGGGGTATTTGGTGAGTCCACAACTAGCCCGCGGCAGCGGGGAGCTTTGCTCAGACTTTGTAGACCATCCAATGGCCTCTTTCAAAACAGGATTTTGATGAGTTAAGTGTAAATGAATCAGAAACACATGGGTTGGATTTCCCTCCAAATGCAATGGGGTTTGAATACAGCCCAGGGAGAGAAAAGGGGGTCTGGGAAGGAAAGACGTGGCTTAATCAAACAGGTCTTTCCTTATTTCTATTAACTGTTGCCACAACTGCCTCGTGACTCCATGTCCTTTACCATCCGGCCACCCCATCCCCAGGAGTGGGAGACCTGGGTCTTTGCTGTCTGTGCCCAGCTGAGGACCCAGGGCCAGCCCTGGTGGCGTCAGACTCAGGGGGAGCTGGACGCTCCTAGACTCCCTCCAGCTGGCATCCAGAATGCCTGGCAGAGGCACTGGAAGGCTTTTCTCTGGAGACAGTGCCTCTGCTCATCCTAGACTCCTGAAGTGGGGGGGAAAGCGGAGAGGAGAGGGTAGACCTGGGGGAGTACAAGGCCTCCTTAGGGTGACATACTTGTTTTACAGGGACAAAACCCTGGACTTGGAACATAACATCTCTTGAGGGTGCAACGTTTCAGACAAGACTGTGTCTTCAGCTATTTAAACCACATATATGATTTCTTCATTATAAACATCATAGTCTTTATCTTTTGTACAAATTTAAAACACAGAGATGCAAAATAAAGTAAAAGCTACCTATAACTACCAGCCAGAGGTAACTTGTTAACATTTTGGTACAATTCCTTCTAGGCCTATGTTTGTGTGTACACGTGTGTGTGTGTGTGTGTGTGTGTGTATGCGTCAGTACAGATTTAAAGCCATGCGTTATAAAAAACAGTAAAGTGTAATGGTTAGAGTTTTGAGTCTAGTAGACTACGTGGGTTCAGATCTCAGCTCACCACTTGCTGGCACATTTCATCAACTTCCTAAACCTCAGGTCCCTCATCTGAAATTGATGATAACAACCACAGCAATAATGATATAGTAGTTGCCAGGATTAAATGGTATAACACACATAAAGTGTCTAGAGGACTGCCCAATGCCTAATGGCCAGTCAATAATGGTGAGCTATTAGTGTTTCTATTTTTCCTATTCTGACATAAACATATCCCTGTGTCATTCATTAATATTTTCTATGACGTGATCGACTGTCTGCCTTCTTGTCTGCCAAACTTTTATTTTAAATGTCTAAGTAACACTGTAACAAACATCCTTCTGAATGTTAAGATGGTAAAGCTTGAATCTGAGTTTTTCTCACACAAATTTGTTTTTGTGTAAGTTTATTTGCACGGAAGGATTTAACATGGAGAATATTTATGCTTATGAACTTGGGGAGAACCAGGTGATTTCTATCACTATAGCTTTGTCTTTTCCAGAATGTCAAATATATTAGTTCATTCTCGCTTTGCTGTAAAGAACTACCTGAGACTGGGGAATTTATAAATACAGGAGGTTTAACTGACTCACAGTTCCACGGTCTGTACAGGAAACGTGGCTGGGGACATGTACAGGACACTTACATTCATGGCAGAAGGCAAAGGGGAAGCAGGCATGTCTTAATGTGGCCGGAGAAGGAAGAAAAGAGAGGAGGGGGAGGTACCACTCTTTTAAACAACCAGGTCTCATGAGAACTCTCACAGTATCACAAGAACACCAAGAGGGAAGTCCGCCCCCATGATCCAATCACCTCCTACCAGGCCCTTCCTCCAACACTGGGGATTAGAATTTGACGTGAGATTTGAGTGGGGACACAAATGTAAACCATATCATCAAATAAGTGGAATCGCATAGTATGTCGCCTTTCATATCTGGCTTCTTTCACTTTGTATATAATGCTTTTGAGATTCATTTATGTTGTTGCATGTATGAATACAACCATCTCTTGGTCACCCTGGAAGATTGCTTCAGGATCCCCCATGTGTATCAAAATCCGTGGATGCTCAAGTCCCTGATATAAAATGATGTAGTATTTGCATTTAAGCCATGGACATTCTCCTATATTCTCTAAATTATCTCTAGATTACTTATAATGCCAAATACAATGTAAGTGCTATGTAATTTATTGTATTATTTAGGGATAATAAGAAAAAAGTCTGTAAATGTTCAGTGCAGATGCACCATCTTCTTTTTTTTCCAAATATTTTCAATTCATAGTTGATTGAATCCACAGATACAGAAACCATAGATGAGAAGGGCCAACTATATTGCATTCCTTTTTGTTGCTGTGTAGTATTCCATTGTATAGATATAATTTGCATATTCATTCACTAGTTGATAAACTTTTGGGTTACTTCCAATTTGGCACTGTTATGAATAAAACTCTTGAAAATTTACATACCACTCATTTGGGTGAACATATGTTTTTATTTTTCTTGGGTAAATTCCTAGGAGTAGAATTACTGAGTCATGTGTATATAGTAAGTGTATGTTTAACTTTATAAGAAACTGCCAAACTGTTTTCATAAGAGACTGTACTATTTTGCATTTCCACTGGCAATGTTTGAAAGTTCCAATTACTCACATCCCTCAGTAGCATTTGGTATTATCAACTTTTTAAAAATTGGCCATTTTAGGTGAGTAGTGGTATCACGCTATGGTGTGGATTTATATTTTTCCTAATGATTAATGGTGTTCAGCATCCTTTCATGTGCTTATTTGCTATCCATGTATTCTCTTTGGTTAAGTGTTTAAATCATTTGTACATTTTTAAATTGAGTTGTCTTCCTATTAAGTTCTCAGAGTTCCTTATATATTTTGCATGCAAATTCTTTATTACATCTGTGTTTTAAAATATTTTCTCCCAAATGTGTTGCATCTTTTTTTTTTTTAAGTTGTGTCTTTTGAAAAGCAGAAGTTTTTATTTTGAGGAAGCCCAATTTATCAATTTTTTTCTTGAATGAATTATGATTTTTAGGTCATAGCTTTATCCAACCCCAAGTCAAAAAGATTTCTTCCAAACTATTTTTCTACAAGTTTTATAGTTTTAGAATTTCCTTAAGGTATATGGTACCTTTTTAGTTAATTTTTGTATAGAGTAAGGCATAGATTGAAATTCCTTTTTTTTTTTTTTTTGCATGTGATGTCCAATTACTTTAGCACCATTTGTTGAAAACAGTATGCTTTTTCTAGTGAATTGTTTTTGATCCTTTGTCAAAAATCAAAAGCCATATATGTGAGGGTCTAACTAGATTCTGGTGTGTCCCATGGATCTTAGTACCTGTCATTTTACCCAATACTGCTGTCTTCAAATCAGATAGTCTGAGTCTTTCAGCTTTGATTTTTCAAAATTACTTTGGCTATTCTAGTTCTCTTGCTTTTTTATATAAATTTTAGGGTTAACATGTCAATTTCTACCAAAAAACTCATGGAATTTTTATCGGGATTTCATTGAAACTATAGATCAATATGGGGAAATTTTGTGGGTTTTGGCAGTTTGACTACATGTAATATGTCAGATTTTCTCTTTCATATTTTTTTTTTCTCTGAGCTTCTTAGATTTATAGCTTGTTTTCTTTCAGTAATTCTGGAAGAGTTGTCAGCCACTATCTCTTCATATATTTCTTCTTCCAAGTTCTTTGTCTCTTGTTCTAGGACTCCAATTTTACATTGTCCTACAGCTTTATTTTAAAATATTTTTAAAATTTTAAAGCTTTGATTTAAAATCTTTTTTTTCCTCTTGTGCTTTAGTTTAGAAAATGTCTGTGGACCTATCTTCAAGTTCAATGTTCTTTTCTCTTCTGGGTTGTATGCTGATAGGCCTGTCAAAGAAATTTTTCTCTATCTCTGATGTCATATTTTCTCTGTTAGACATTTTTATAGTCTCCAACTTGATGTTGAAATTTTTCATCTGTTTAAGTATTTTGCCCACCTTTTTCACTAGATCCCTGAATATATTAATTACCCTTATTTTAAGATTTCTATTTTATCATTCCAATATCTGAATCATCTGTAGGTCTATTTCTGTCGATTACCCTATCTCTTGATAATTTTTAAATTACTTCTTTTTGTCTTATAATTTCTTTTTGAATATTAGACATGGTGTGCAGAAAAATAGCAGAGATGGAGATAAATAGTACTTATGCCTTGGGACTGGATGAAGTGGCATGTGCCTGTAATCCCAGCTACTGAGGAGGCTAAGGCAGGAGGATAGCTTGAGCCTAGGGGTTCAAGATCAGCCTGGGAAATACAAAAAGACCCCATTTCTAATTTTAAAAAAGGAAAAAGAAAAAATATTACTCACACCCTGAGGTAGGCATGTCTCTCTCTCTCTCTCTCTCATTTTTTTTTTTTTTTTTTTTATGTGAGGCCATTAGTGTGTGTATCCGCAGACAAGGGGTGGGGGCAGTGAGGAAAGTGTTGAGTTAATCTAGTCAATAGTTGAACTAGGTTTGAGTTCTGTTATTCTGTCCGTTATCTTTACCATATCAGAGCTTTCATATTCTTCCAGCAGTGGACTGCTGCCACCTCTTTCTTCTGTGTTCTGCCAAAGAAAAACAGTTTGCGTGTTCTATCTCTCCTCAAATGGGCTTTTCACTCTTTGAAATCCAGTTCATTTTATAGCCTTGTGATAACAGTGCTCTAATGGGTTCAGGAAGACTCACTTTTGTAGATTTTCTGGTTTTTTAAAAAACATTGTTTATGGAGTGGAAGTAACATTTCCTTGTGATTTTCTGCATCCTAATAGAAGGCAGATTTTTCTTGCCTTTTTATACCTATGCAGATGATTACAGAGTTTCTCCTTTGACCTAAAAATGCAGTGAGCTATTTTAATAGGTTTCCTATTAAACCATTTTACATTATTTTTAATAATGTCTATTGCCTCATGTTATATTATTCTTTTACTGTAGTGTTGGATTTGATTTTCTAGCCTTGGTAAATAGTTAAGTAGCTTATTTCATTCTATTCTTATATTTATTGGGGTTTTGTACCATAATTAACCTAGGTTTAAAAAACCAACTGTAATCTATTACATATTTTTCTACTGTCTGAAACAGTTTGTGTAGCATGGAAATCCTCAATTCCACGAGCATTTGAGTAACAAAACAGTCAGATTATTATACTATTTTTGAAGGTAGTTCTGCATCCATCTTTTCAATTTATTCCTTATTGTCTTTTAAAAGCTCTATGCTTCTTGATTCACTGTGGCAATTTGTATTTTTCAAGAAAACAGTGTGTTTCATTGAGTGCTTTAAAGTATAGACTTGACTGAGTCTAAGGCTTGGCATGGCATGAGAAGAAGGAGCCTGGACAGAATCCCAAGGAGCACCAGCATTCAAGAGCTGTGGAGGAAGAAGTGTTGCAAAGCAGTCGAGCAGCATTCTGTCCTAAGAAATAGGGGGATGGCCTGTTTCATAGCGTCTTCCCTGGCCATGGGAGCATGGAAACTAAGAGAAGAAAGATTTTTGAAGACTCAAAGCAATCAAGCTGGGCTTATATTTCTTTGCAACTTTAGATAGTGGAAGAAACTAGACATCTATCTGTAGAATTTTGAAGTGAAATATTGTGATTCAAGAATTCTATGTGCAAGATAAGATGTCATCTGCATATTAAGGCAATACAATTATATACATATTCAGGGGATTTGCCACAGATCTACATGTTCTGAAAAGACTTACTTAAAAATATAGGGAATTCACAAGTGGAGAGGTCATGATATAAAAGAAATGGTGGTGATTATTGAAATGTAAAACACAGAACGAAGTCTAAATGATTATCCTTACTATTGTTTTGAAGCAGATGGCTTTTTAAGTTGTCTTTTTAAAAGAAAAATGTGTAAAAACAATAATGACACCACTAAAGTAAAAATACCTATCATTTGACAAAAATTGAGAGGAAGAATGTGGGATTACATAACAAAACATAAACATGTACCAGAGCTTTATCTTTTACAGGGATAGCTTGACAGGTACTCTTTTCAAAGATAAACTTCACTGGGGTATAATTACTACAATAAAATCCACACATTTAGAGCACATAAAGAATAAATTTTGACAATGCGTATAACCATGTAACCACCACCACAATCAAGATATTGCCCTAGAAGCTTCACTTGTGGTCCTTCCCAGGTAATCTCTACCTTCTACCTCCACCCCTGGCCTCGGGAAACCATTAATTTGTTTTCTATTTCTCTAGATTAATTTTCCTAGAGTTTAATATAAATGAAATCATGTAGTAATGCTCTTTTGTGCCTGTCTTCTTTTGTTCAGTATAATATAGTAAGCTTTGAAGTCAAGTATTATAAGTCCTCCAAACTTGGTTCTTCCTTCCAAAATTCTTTTGGCTATTCTAGTTATTTTGCTTTCCCATATAAATTTTAGAATCAGCTTGTCAACATCTATTACAAAGCTTTCAGGGATGCTGATTGAGTTTGTAGTTGAATCTATAGATTCACCAGGCAGAATGTACATCTTAGTGATTTTGTACCTCCCAACCCAAGAACATGATCTCTCTCTCCATTTACTTAAATTTTCTTTACTTTTTCTCAGCAGTGTTTTGTAAGTTGCATGGTATAGATAATACAAATATATTTTTTAATTTTACTCATAAATATACCATGTTTTGATGCTATTGTAAATGGCACTTTTTAAAGTTTAATTTCTGTAAAGTTCCATTGCTAGTATATAAAAATACAATGTATATTTGTTCATTGACATTCTGTTCTGTAACTTCTAAATTCATGTATTTGTTCCAGTAGGATTTTTTTTCAGGCGTGGGTAGATTGATTCCCTATGATTTATGTACCTGATCACGTCATCTCTAAATAGAGTTTTATTAATATTTATCCAACTCTTATCCTTTTGTTTCTTTTTCTTGCCTTATTGTACTTGCTAGGATCTCCAGTAAAACACTGAATAGAAGAGGTCAGAGTGGACATCTTTGTCTTGCTTCCCACTTTAGGAGGAAAGCATTGTGTGTCATCATTCAGTATTATATGAGGTATAGATTTTTCATAGATTTTTAAAAAAACTGGTTGATATAGTTACCTTTTAGTCCTAGCTCAGTAAAAATTTTTATCATGAAAGGAGGTTGCATTATGTCAAGTGCCTTTCTTGATTGATTGAAATTTTTATTGGATTATTTTTTACCTTGGTGAAACACATTGATGTGTTAAGCCAACACTGGATGTTAAGCCAACCTTACATTCCTGGGAAAACTAAACCTCCTTTGGTCAATATTACACATATTGCTGGATTCAATTTGCCAGTGTTTTGTTGAGGATTTTTGTGTCTATGTTATGAGGGATGTTGGCCTGTTATTTTCTCTTTTTGCAATGTCTGCATCTAGTTTGGTATTATGGTAATGCTGGCCTCTTCCTCTACTTTATGAAAGAGTTTGTATCTGATTAGTTTTATAGGAAATATTATTTCTTAAATATTTGATAGAATTCATGAGTGAGCTATTTGAGCCTAGTGTTTTATTTGTATGACTGTTTTTAATTTTAAATCTAATTTTAACAGATTACTTAACTTACATTTTTCAAAATTGTGTATTTCCCGTGAGTTATCAAATTTATTGTCATAGCCAAATTCCTAATATTATTTTATGACTCTTTAATGTATGTAAGATCTGAATTAACTTCCCCTCTTTTATCCCTACTATTGGTCATTTGTGTCTTCCTTTAATTTGATAAATTTAGCTAGAGATTTCTAATTCAAAAAACTCTTTTCAAAGAACCAACTTTTGCTTTTATTGATTTTCTCTCAGGTGTTTCTGTTTCCTGTTTCTTTGATTACTGCTCTTACTAATATTACTTTTTCTACTCCCTTAGGCTTAATTTTTTTCTTCTTTATGTAACTTCTTAGACTAATTAGTTATGTTATTAATTTTGGACCTTTCTTCTTTTTTATTTTTCTTTTCCCATGACACAGCCTCAGGAGATCCTGATGACATGTGACCCCTTTCTTCTTTTTTAATATAAATAGTTTATAATATAAATTTACCTTTAAGCACTGCCTTAACTATAGACCATGAATCTGATAAACCTTTTTCATAATCATTCTCTTCAAACTATTTTGTGATTTTATATGTAATTTCTTCTTTGGTCCATTGATTACTTATAAATGATTCATTTAATTTTCCAGCACTTGGGTGTTTTCCAAATATCTTTCTTTTATTGATTTCTAGTTTAATTCAATTGTTTCCAGATAACACACTCTATAAGGTTCAATCTTTTTCTAGTTTATTGAGATTTTTTAATAAATGGCTGAGCATATGATCTGTCTGCTGACTGTGTCACATGCCTTTGAAAAGATATATGTATTGTTGATGTATAAATGTACTATAAATTTCAATTATGTCACTGTCTTAGTCATCTTGAGCTGCTATGACAAAATACCATAGACTCAGTGGCTTAAACAACAGACACCTTCCTCACAGTTTTCAAGGCTGGGAAGTTCAAGATCAAGGTGCCAGCTGACTCAGTGCCTGGTAAGGGGCCATTTACTGGCTTTTAGACAGCCACCTTCTTGCTGTGTCTTCACGTGGTGGAGAGAAAGTCTCTGGTCTCTCCCTCTTCTTATAGGAACCTTAATCCCATCATCTACTCTCAAGACCTCATCTAAACCTAATTACCCCAAAGGCCCCACCTCCAAACATCAGATTTGGGGTAGAGGGAGGCAAACATTCAGTTCATAACAGTCGTGTTGCTTAATAGTGTTATTCAAGTGTTTATTATATTCGCTGATTTTCTGTCTATTTGTTCTTTCAATTACTGAGAAAGAGGTGTTAAAAATTCTAATTATAGTTATGGATTTGTCAAATTTTTCTTTCAGTGTGTTGGCTTTTGTTTCATCTGTTGCAAAGCTGTTTTATTGAGTGCAGGCACATTTAGGTTTATTATATCTTTTTCATGAATTTACCCTTTCATCATTATGAAATATCTTTATCTCGTATATAATTTGTTCTTGAGTTAATCTTGATATTAAAATAACCATTCTAGGTTTCTTATGATTAGTGTTTACAGAACTTATCTTTCTCCATCTTTTTACTTTTTACCTATCTGTGAATTTATATTTAATACAGTTTATAGCATTAATTGGGATTTGCTTTTTTCCATAGACTGACAACTCTGCCTTCTATTTGAAGCATTTAGACCAAGAGTCAGCAAACTACACCCTGTGGACTAAACATGGCTACATCATTCATTTATGTATTGTCTATGGCTGCTTTTACATCACAATATCAGATCTGAGTAGTTTCGACACAGACTGTATGGACCACAAAACCTAAAATATTTACTATCTGGGCCTTTACAGAAAAAGTTTGCCAACCTCTGGTTTATACCATTTACATTAAATGTGATAGAAATATGGTTGTACAGAAGACTGTCATCATACTCTTTGCTGTCTGTCTCATTTACACATTTTCTTTTGATCTCTTTTGAGTTAATCATTCTGTTTGATAATTCTACTTCATCTCCATGATGCCTTATTGGCCATACTTCTTTGTTTCATTTTAGAGATTGCACTAGTGTCTATTATATGCCTCTTTAATCACAGTCTGTCTTCAAGTGGTATGATACTTTTTCATGTATTATGTAACACCTTATGATGGACTTCTAGTCCCTCATCTCTTGTGCTTTTGTTGTCATGTATTTTACCTCCTCATAGGTTTAAATCTTGTAATGCATTGCTACATTTTTTGCTTAAACAATTAATTGTATTTTAAAGAAATTTTAAACATGAGAAAACACATTTTATATTTATCCACCGATGTACCCTCTCCAGTGTTCTCCATTCCTTGGTGTGATCCCAATTTTCCATCTGGTATAATTTTTCTTCCACTGGAACTATGTCCTGTAACATGTCCTGTAATGAAAGCCTATAGATGATGAATTATCTCAGTTTTTGTCTGAAAATGACTTTACTTACATTTTAAAAATAAATATTAGCTGGATTTACAATTCTAGGTCGACACCTTGTTTCAGAGCTTTACTTTTTGTTGTTTTTGTTTTGTTTTTCTGAGGCAGGGTCTCACTGTCACACAGGCTGGAGTGCAGTGGCACCATCTCAGTTCACTGCAACCTCTGCCTCCCAGGCTCAAGGGATCCTCCCACCTCAGCCTCCAGCTATTTTGTTGTTGTTGTATTTTTTGCCATGTCGCTCAGGCTGGGCTTGAACTCCTGAGCTCAAGCAATCCACCTACCTCGGCCTCCCAAAATGCTGAAACTACAGACTTGAGCCACTGTGCTCAGCCACTGTTTCAGTGCTTTAAAGATTTCATTCCATTGTTTTCTGGATTGCATAGTCTTTGAGGAGAAGTCTGTGATAAGCTTATGTTTGTCTGTATATAATGTTTCTTTTTCCACTGGCTGCCTTTAAGATTTTCTCTTTTAAAAATTATTAAGAAATCTGAAAACCCATGAAAGCTCTTTTCAGAAATTTTTGTAATGGTGTGGTTCTCTTTGTGTTACTCCTTCTTGGGGTTTGTTGACCTTTCTGGGTCTCTGGGTTTATAATTTTCATCAAATTTAAATTTTTTTCAGTCAGTTTCTTTGAGTAATTTTATGAACCTCTCCTTTTTCCTTTTGACATTCCAATAACAAATGGATACATATTATACCCTTGATTCTTGATATTGTCTCACATATCACTAATTTTTCCCAGTTTTCTCTCTGTGCTTTATTGGTATAGTTTTCATTGTTATGCCTTCAAGTTCATAAATTTTTCTTCTGCTGTTTCTAACATTCTATTAATTCCATCCAGTAAAATTTTCACTTCAGATATGTGTATGTTTGTTTATGTACATATGTGCATATGTGTGCGTGTGTGTGTATCTTCCATTCTCTCTGCTGACTATGTTCATATCTCTTGTTTAAATTTTTTAATATATTCATAATAGCTGCTTAAGCAACCTTTGATAATTCCATCATCAATACATCTGGGTCTTTAAGCCTATGTCACCACTGAGTCATTATTTTCTGTTTATGGATTACATTTTCTGCTTCTTGTCATGTCTAGAAATTTTTAATTGGAGGCTGGACAAGGTATCAATGCTGATACATTGTTGAGAGTCTGGATTTTGCTGTCTTCCTTTAAATAGCATTGAGCTTTGTTACAGTAGGTAGTTAAGGTACCAGTGGTTCAGTTTTATCTTTTCACAGATTATTTTTAAGCATTTTTCTGGTAGGCCTTTATGGCTAATTTATTCCTACTACTAAGATGTGATTCTTTTAGGATCTCTACTGAATGCTTTGCATGTTCAATAAAGAATCTCCCATCCCTGTGTCATCTCTTAGAATTGTTCAGCTGATTGCTCCCTGATTATTCTTTTCCCAGTCTCATGAAGCTTCATTCTATAACCACCTTAGTATTTCATCAAGGACTGTAGGGGACCTTTATTCATACCTTTCAAGCTCTTTTGCTACATAGCTTACTATACCTAGTAATTATTTCCTAAACTATGTGAGACTACCATTCACATCTTGGAATTCCTTCCCTGTTTGATGGTATGGAGATGCTTACAGACCCAGTGCAATCATAGGGATCTCCTCATTTGTTTTTCTTTCTTCAGGAATCATAATGCTCAGCTGCCTATTATCCAATATCTAAAAATAGTCATTTCATTTATTTCAACTTCTAATTGTTTAAGGTTGGAGGGCAAACCCTATCTCTGTTAATTCATCATCACTGGAAGTAAAAGAGTAGATACTCTTTTCATTCTTGACCTGGATAACTACAAAAATATAGACTCAAATTAATTGCAGAAATTAGTTTTGCTCATTTTACTGATATTTACTGTAAATATTACCAAAATACAGAAGTTATGACAAAATAACTGCTGTTAACATGTTGCCATGTATCCTCACAACTTTTGTCCAGATTTGGGGACACTCAGAGATGTGAATTTTATAAATTTACTTTTGTGGTGGCTATGAAAACCTTGGGAATTAAACAAACAAACAAAATTAAATAAGTAGTATAGATGTTGGAATGGAGTTAGTGATGTTATCATTATCTACAGATAATATGATTACCTATTTAGAAAGCCCAAGAAAACAAGCTAAACTGGAAATGGAAAGATTGTTCAAAAATAAGATTTTCATATGTCAGTAATAACTAAAAATTAATGGGAAAATTATTTAATACAATAGCAACAAACATATGCAATGTCATATATATTTAGGGTTATAGAAATAGGAACACATTGTATAAATAAAATTACAAAGCTCATTTGAATGATAAAATTTTACAAATAACTAGTGAGAATATTTGTGTTCTCATCTGGGAACATTTAATATTGGAAAGTTTCCTATTTCCCACAAATTAAACTATAAATTTTTTGTAAACTTTATTGAAATCCATATAGGGTTTTTTTGAGAACTAGGCAAAATGATTCTAAAAAATCACTAACAGAATAAATTCTGAGAACATGTAGGGAATTTTGAAAAAGCAGAGTAGTGAAATGGGAGTTTTCCTACCAAATATTACAATGTATAATAAGTTGCAATAATCACAATTGTATGGAACTAGGACAGGAATAGACAAAAAACATCAGTTGGAACAAAAGACAAATCCCAGAAAAAGTCCAGAAATATTCAAGAATGTATTGCAAGATCAAAGTGTCATTTCAGTGGGGAAAAGATAAATTTATTCAGTAAATACACTTCAATTTACTGTTTAATGTATTTGGGGCTGGAGCACATGTACAGAGTTAAGATATTATTTATATCAGAAAAAAATCCAGGTAGATATAAAACATGAAGCTAATCAAGGGGGTAGGAAACAGGTACTCATACATTTTTCATAAAGAGTAAATTTGTGTAATTCTTTGGAGGGCAATGTGGCAATATCTAGTAAAATAAAAGGATGCTCATACACTTTGGCCCTACCGTTTCTTTGCTGTTAATTCATCTGGCAATTAATGTAGATCTAATGGCCCATGTGCACAGATAAATATCTTTGGACAAGAATATTAATGGCAGTGTTATTTATGATATTATAACAAAATACTAGAATGGAATTCTTCTTGGCTCAGGACACCAGAGTGAATGTGTTATAGATTCCCTCTGTTATTGTAGATGGACAAAGGAATTTGGCCTAGAATCTGTGCAATGATTCTTGGGCTACTCAGCCAGATCAAGGATGAAAACAAGGTCAGAGATCGTAAGGGTGGGAGTCTTGGGGAAGGGATTCTTTAGAGCTATTGTTTTTATGGGGTCCTCACTCTACGTTTGGGGGAGTGGTAGGAGAGCCTACCATGACAACTAGGAAGTAGGGTTGCACAAAATCTCTTGGATAAGTTCAAGAGGCACTTCCAGCAGTGGGAGACACGGAAGACCAATGCCCACCCTCGACTTGAGGGTGCTAAACTAGCCTGGGGCCAGGGATTGACTCTTCTGTGAAATCCAGAAGACAGAGAAGGGCTGCCTTGCACTTTTAGTGGTAGAGAGCCCTGCAATCACTGCTGTGTTGGGACCAGGGACACTTAGGTTAAGGGACATATGAGTGTTTCCAAGGCCAGATATAGGCCATATGCCCAAGGGAGGACTAGCCTGAGGTTTCCCTGGGTCTGGTTCAAAAAGAACTTGGGGGAACAAGGTTGGAGATAACTCCACATGCCCATCCCAAGGAGGAGTCCCAAAGGACCATGAGGAGCAGGTCCAAAGAACTATAGGGAAGAGCTGCCTCCAAAAGCCCCAAAAAGCTCTATAAGAGAAGAAGGCAGCATGAGTCATCCATCAGAGGCAGAGAACTCAAAATCATTCAGCCAAATGACAACAACCATTCCATCCCTTCACCCTTCCCTGTTCACTCCCCACCAGCCCCACCTTGACCCTCAGGGGGTAATGAAACAGCAACTAGACGGGGGATGATGCAGGGAAGAGGCAGGTAGGTGAGGCCCTTTCCCAACTGTAGGCTTCCTGCCAGAGGGGAGAAGATATAACAGTAGGTCAAGTTCAGTGTTTTATTACATAGGAATAGATCTAATTTCTGAATTGAGGCTGTGTTTTTGACCAAAAGCAAAAAGTCATGACAAAAGCTAGTATTTTCAAACAAAGGCAGGAAGTGTTATCCTAAAGAAATACTTGTAAAGCAATGATAGAAGAAAAAGTTTTGTTTTGATGATGTCATGAGTCATGCTTGTTCAACATACCAGTCACAGCAGTAAAACACTGGATAAACTTAAAGGCCCACTACAAAGGACTGGATAAATCCACTTCTGTGTTCATATAATAAAATCTGATGCTGTTCTTCAGAATAACAAGGAAGACCTTTGCACATCACGGATAAGGAATGATCTCCAAATAAAGTGTTCAGAGGAGACAAAACCAAAGCATAAAACACTTTATATAGTGCATTATTCCATGTGGAAAAAAGATGTTGGGGAAATGTAAAGTATACATATGGTTTACACATAGAGTATCTCTGAAAATTACCTAAGAAACTGGTCATCTAATCTGCCTCTAAAGAAGAGAAATTGGAGACTGGAGAGCAGGCATGAGAGGGACATCTATTTTCTACTATGTGCATTTGTTACATATTAAAGTAAATTGTAAATTGGATTGTGAAAGTATTGAAAAACAAACAGGTGAATTTTACTTATTGCAATAAAACCTTGGCTGCTTCACAGTTCAACCTTAACATGGAATAACAGTCCAACACTCTATGCAGAGTAACAGTCAAACCATCTATACAGAAAAATATGGTTGAAAGACATTTAAATCTTTTCTCTCTCTAGTAAACACTAATGGGCTGTAGTGATAGTATACACATGTATGAGAGAAGAACATTCTTAATGAACCACAAAACATTTAAAAAATCTCTCCCCCATCTCTGCTATTCTCTGTGTCTTCCACATGCATAGCAGCTGGTAGCTACAAAATTCTGCCTTATTCCACCCTTAAACTCCCAACTAAAACTTCTTCTGAAACTGAGAATTCATGGCTCAACTCTGTCTTCTTCTTCCCTCTCCTGTAGATAGAATCTTTCTTTTACTAGAATTATTTCTCTTTCTGTGTAAAAGTCTCCTTGCCTCTTTTCTAGTTCCGATTCTGCAGCTTTTTCTACCAATTCTTTGTAAACATGATAAAGAATCAGGAATCTAAGCAAACAGATACAGAATAGTCTTTGGCATGGAGAAGGGTGGAAAAGCTATCAACTATTTATATATTGTCCCTCTGACATTTGTGCAATCTTGGGTGGGGCATACCTTTCCAAACACAAAACTAAATATAAACGGGAAAATGTTATATTTGACTACATTTTAAAAAACAACTTTGGAAAAAACAACCTGTGCTGGAACTTTTTCGATCATGCAGCAAGACACCATAAGGTCTGATTAATACAGTGTGGTGCTGGTGGAGGAGGTGGCAACGGAAGCAGCGGGACAGGACAGAGAACACAGAAACAGAATCACTCAGATACTGAAAGCTGATATGCCAGAAAAGGCAGTAACGAACCAGTGGCAAAGGATGAACCATTTAATAAATGGTTCTGGGAGAGCAGGTTATCCATCTGGAAAAAATAAAATAAGATCCCTGTGTCACACTACGTAAAAGATAAACTGTAACTATATTAAAGATCTAAATATGAAAAGTGAAAGTTTTTAACTTTTTAAAAAGAGTATAGGAGACTATCTTTGTGATCTCTGGGTAAGTAAAGATGGATTTAAAACAGACACACACAGCCCAACTCTGAAGAAGGAGACTGATAAGTGAGACTACATTAAAGTTTGATACAAAGACACCATGAACATTTATTAAGCCAACCACAGACAGTAAAATAATCTGCAACATGTATAGTTATAAAGGAATACTGCAATTTGATGAGAAGAACAAATAGAACTGGAAAGCCGTGTGAAGATTTACCTTAGAGGGAACCCTGATGGCCAATGAGTGCATGAAAAGAGAACCAAAATCCCTTGCAGTGAGGGAAATGTAAAAATAAACAATGAGATACCACTTTTCACCCATAACATTGTCAAAAATGGAAAGTCTGATAATACTAGAAATTGGAGCGAAAAAACAGTATTTGTAAGAGAGTAAAATGGTACCACTGCTTTTGGGAATTATTTGGCACTATATAGGGACTCTGAAAATGTGCACATAGTTATCTAGACAGTTCACGTATTGGCATATGCCTGGAGAAACTCCTGCATAAAGGGTCATGTACACTAATATTCACTGCAATGTTGTTTTTATAATGAAAATTTAGAAGAGAAAACATTATTGCCTATTACAGGAAAATTGATAAACTGTAGTATGCTGATAAAATAGAGTATAATGCCTCCATTAAAATGAATGCATCAGAGCTTATATTTCAATATAAATACATTTCTAAAACATAATGTTGAACAAAACGAATTACAGAAGGACATGAATTACAGTATGATTGCATTTATGTAATGTTTCAAAACACGAAACACACAAAACAATATCATATACATCATTTATGGGTACACATATATACTGTATTGATATTAAAACATGCATGGGAATGATAGACAAAAATATTAGGATAGTGATTAGATTTGGAGGGGAGTAAGGGAAATGCAATTATGAGGAGGAACACAGAGTACATCAGTTGTAATGGAAATGTTTTGCTGCTTTTTTTAAAAGATTTTTTTTCCAAGATGAATTGACAAGTTGTTGATATTTCATAAGGCCATGTGACAGAATACACATATTTATTACATAATTTTATATGGCTTTCTATTATGTCATAATGTAAACTACAAAAAATATTTGTCGTATATCAGACAAAAAGGGGTTAATATTGTTTATATGCATGGAATGCTGAAAATTTAATAACAAAATTGCATAATCTCTCCTCTTTAAATCTAGACAACTATGTAAGTTTGTCTCAAAAGAAGGATACAATTTCCAACTGTATTCAATCTGACTCATAATCAAAGAAACTCACATTGAAATAAGCTGCCTCTTTTTTTTTTTCAGATTGGCAAAGATGAAAAAGAATGATAAAATCAGTAAGAATAAAGACGAGGCAAGCTCCAACAAAGCGAATAAAATTATAAATCCCTTTATAACTACTGGTAAAACAATACGGCATAAATCAAATATTTTTTGAGAACATGTGTCATTTGACTCACCAATTCCATTTCTAGGAATTTATCTTAAATGGGACAGGGGAAGGATACAGTGATTAGACTATTCTAAAAAGGATGTCTATTACAAGAGTATTTAGAATACTAAAAATTGGAGACGTCAATGTCCTAAAATAGAAGCTTGATTGAAGAAATTATGATTCAAGACATAACAGCGATATAAAAGTATGGTATAGATATATTTATGTTTCTGAAAATACTTTCATGATATAGAAAGTTTAAAATCCATGTTATAAATAATGTCTATTTTTATACCTATAAATTCATATTTTAAAATATATACACATATGTTTGCATAGAAAATAGTCTAAAAAGAAAATACAAATGTTAGGTGGTTGCATTTCAAATGAGTTTAATTTAAAAAATTTCACACTACGTACATATATTACTTGTGTGCAGAAAGGAAACACAACTAGCACAAGGCAAATATGTGTTTCTCCTTTTGAGGGTCATACTTTCCTCTTTGTTGGTCTAAATATTGAAGTGGAAGAGAAAAATGTCATTATTTGCAGATGATACTACTGTTTACCTAAGAAAACCAAAGCCTATCAATTTTAAAAGTATTAGAAAGGACAGTGGCTTACTAGCAAAAATAGATATATAGGTCTCAAAAGATTTCCTACACACTAAAAATAACAAACTAGGAGACGTGAAGAAAAAAACATATCAGCAATAGCAACGAAAGCCATAACATATCTAGGAATAAGCTTAATAAGCACAATGAGATCCATGTAAACACACACATGCACACACCCTACACACACGTACCCCTCATACAGGATCACATACATGCTTCCCCATGTATACTCTTCCATACACACAACCATACCACAAGGAACTTTAACAAAGCATTTCAAACAAAACTTAAATAAGCAGACAGACGCCCTTCGATGGGAAGTCAGTTTTGATATTATAAAGATATTTTGGAAGAACTGACATCAATTAATTTAACACATTCCAATCAAAATCTCAGCACAATTTTGGGAGGTGTAGCACTTGTCAAATTGACTCTATAATTGTCCTAAAAGAATAAACTCATGACAATGTTGATATAGAAGAAAAATGGCTTGTACTTTTAGATATTAGAATCTACCTCAAAAGTATAACAATCAAAATACTTGCTGGAGTCTAGAGCAGAATCAAAAACTCAGAAACCAACTCAATTATATGGTAGAATTTAGTACATATGTAAAGGTGTTATTTAAAATCAGTAGAAAAATTATTTTTAAAAAACTGGTTCTAGGACAATTGATGAAACACTGAATAAAAGTGAAATTAGATTCCAATCTCACAAGACATTTTTAAAAACCTCCAATTATATTTCAAATCACAAATTACCTAGAACAAAATTTAGGTATTTATCTCATCTCAGGATTGGAAGGCCTTTCTAAACACTCCCACAGGGCAGAATCCACAAAGAAAGAGATTGCTAGATCTAACACTAGAAAAATACAGATGTGTTACCAGGGAAGCTGACTCTGAGGTGAAAATTAGAGTGTAGGAGGTTGATCAGAGGGTGCTCTTGGGAACATCATACGGAAGAAAGAAAGGAAGGGAGGGAGAGAGGGAGGGGAGGGAAGGGGAGGGGAGGGGAGGTAGGGGAAGGGAGGGAAAGGGAGGGAAGGGAAGGGCATTGACAAATTGAGCTGTGTTGCCTCTCAATGAACGCTTCAGCTGACCCCACAGGGAGCTCTGAGGCTGGTATGGCTCTTCAGAGTTGCCCTAAGTTGGGAGAAGGGCCCTGGCCTTTACATTCTTGGGTGACCATAAATTGGATATGGGTTCCTCCAGGAATGCAGGGTTGTGGTAATTTAAAAGTATGTCCACAAATTGGGAAGCCCTAATTCCTCTCCCTCTGCAGGAGGGCTGGACTTCTTAGTGAGTCACTTCTAACAAACAGCATGTGGCAGAAGTGATGGCATGTGACTTCCAAGGCTAGGTTATGAAAGGCACAGCAGCTTCTTCCTGGACTTCTCTCTTGAAGGAAGAAGAGCTGCCATGTGTAGGGACACAAAAGTAACCCTCCACAGAGCCCCTTGGGGTGAAAACACAAGGCCTTGTGCCTATAGCTCTTTGAATGAGCACCTTTAAAAGCCAATCCTCTAGCCCTAGTCAAACCTTCAGATGACTTGCCTCCCTGGCTAATTCTCAACTAAAACCTCACGAGAGACCAGAACCACCCAGCTAAGCTGTTCCCATATTCCCAACCCACAGACTTCAAGATAACAAACGTTTTAGGTTTCTGCTTTGGAGTAATTTGTTACATTGGGTGGCTATTACATGTGTGATTGTGGGCAAGTTGGCCGACCACCCAGAGCTTTTTGTGAGCAGCATTCTCCACAGCTGGGTGAGCAAGCTCTGCAGTCCCAAAGGGAGATCTGGGAAGCACATCATAGTGTTCACCACGACCACAGAGAAAATGTAATTCCATTTGA